>MU226282.1:1155308-1172166 GCA_018584345.1 Thuja plicata
AATAGATCTGAAAATCTGCAATTCAGTTGCATTAGAAATAGGTCATTTTGTTTCAGTTTAACCATTGAAGCATTAAGTCTCTTAACAGAGTAGGACTTAACAATCTTTTGTAATTGAGGTATATCCTGACAGATTACCAGAAGGTTGACTCATGATAGTAGCATCGGTATTACCTAAAGCCTATTGACAGTCTAAGAATAAGGTTGATTCAAGGATGGTAGTAAGATTAGCATAAAGCCTATTGATAGTCAAGAGACTGATTCAAGGATGGTAGCATAGATGCTAGATACTAAGTGACAACCTATGTATAAAATCCTCTAACAAGGTCACACTTAACCGTGTACTTGTAACCTTTAACAGGGTTGGCTCCTAACAGGGCTCACTTCAAAAGAGTGAAAATTTGGGGTACCGGTCCCAATGGTTTTTCCCTTAACAGGGTCTCCATGTTAAAATCCTTGTGTTATATGTGTATGGTTTATTAATTTATTGTTTTACATTCTACATATGCATTTATGGATTGATTGGTATACTCTACATATTTACTGAGCATCGGTAAATACAGTTTACTGCTTATTGGTTATCAAGGAGAATAAGGACAGACAAGGTAAACCGACAGACAGTTATTTATTTCAAGTATTTCAAAGGCATACATCTTGTAGGGACTTAATAATTTGAGAAGTATTGATTGGTGGATTAAAGTTTAAATTGGATAAAATGTTGAGGCCACTGATTCACCCCCCCTCTCAGTTATTACTAACAAATCTAACTAAATGGAATCAAAATTTTAAATATAATTAGAGATGCAAAGCAAATTTATAATTTTTTTTTACATGTATTCCTATATCTCCTTTGATGATGTAATTATTGATAATGAATAATTGTCTTAGCTCTATGTTAATTTGTTAGCATGATCTCTCAATCATTTATGAAATGAGCAATGAATTGACGAAAAATCTAGTTCAAAATTGATGGTTTGTACTTTCTTCCTTTCGTTTAATTTCCTTGACATGTGTTGCAGTACTGATTTGTGACAAGTGCAACCTTCATAGATCAAGATGATGACATATCTCTACTTCTGTGTCACCTATATGTCTCTTTCACATGCGTTTAGTGTTTGATGTTAGTAAAATCACGTGTGATATGACTACACTGCATCTAGGCATTTTTGCATTTATTACAATACTATTGTGTGTTGTATTTGTCAAAATGAAAAAAAATTGATTTCTTTGTTTTCATTGATTTTGTCCTTAGTAAAAATTGTGCATTGCACTTCTTTAGATATATTGATTCATATCCAATTCATGGCGGTCTATCAGAACATCATAACCAATTGAAAAATTCAAATTTAACTATATATCAATTTCTAAGTAAGTCATAATCATTCTCAATCATTTCAACACATTTATTTGTCCCACATTACTCAGTCTACCTTAATTTACACTAATCATATAAAATTTTGATTTAATATTATTAATTTATTTTTTCTGGAATAGTATACTTAAGAAAAATCATATCGGATTAGGTTTATTAGTAGGAGGTTTTATCTATGACCTACATACGACAAATACTAAATGAAATTTGAACCATTCATTTGTGGGAACCATTCCTCTTTATTTTTTATTTTTTGAAAAAAATACAAGTAAAAATGATTGAATCCTCATTAAACATGTAATTTTTAACTTTTCATCGTTTCATTAAAACGTAGGCAATGGGTTGCTCTAGGAGCACTTTTCCAATTAGGTTTAGGTCTAGGGTTTTGAAATTAGGGCTTTTCTCACAAGGCACTCTATTTTAACAACAACAACTTTATGTAACTTATCATCGAAGCAGATGTCCTCTAGGGAAAATCTCGCTACAAGTCGTGAACCTGGGCGAGAAGGTAAGATATAGTCTGGTTTGTTTTGAAGATAGCAGTATTTTCTTGTTTGTTTTTTCTATTTGAAGCTTCTTTATCTGGTCACTGGGCTATTCCCTACATGAGTGACTTGTTACCTTGAAGCTAAATCAATTTTCTATTTCCTCCCTTGCTAGCCAGCTGTGAACTTTTATTTCACAGTGGGACGTTGGGATGAAACAATCACATCATCCTTGAAATAATTCCAAAAATCCAACCAAAAATTATATCTCAAATATAATATCCTCTAGTTATCTTTCAATCCATCAAGATGTATTCCTTAAATAAATTTAATTAATGTAAACTGCTCAGTAAGGTATACTATTTATCTTTTCTAGACTTTACCGGATAACAACAAATAAACTTAGTTAATCGACCAATCCGGTATTACTAATGCGTAAAGAAAAATATCAATGCAATGAAAGAAATATACATTTGACATGTAGATTTTAACATGGAAACCCTGTTAGGGGAAAAACCACTTGTGAACGGTAACCCAAAATTTTCACTCTTCTGAAGTGAGCTCGGTGAAGAGCCAACCCTATTAAAGGTTACAAACACACTGTTAAGTGTGACCTTGTTAGAGGATTTAAAACTAACAATTTGTCTTTTGACCTAGCATTCACTATGTTGTCAACAAGAAAACCTTTTGATACTCTCGAGAATCTCAATACAATAAGGATGGTTAAATCCCACTCGGTTAAGAGACAATGGTTAAACAGATACAGTAAATGATCTATTCAAAATACAACTTTAACTTGCAGATTTTTAGATCTATTGTTAGTCCGATAATACCTATTTGATCAATATGCTCTTCAATTCCTTTTCTCTCTTTATTTCTTATGTTCTACTTGGTGAATGCTCTATCCTCTATTGCTCGGTGTTTGCAAAATTCTTTGGCTCTGTCCTTCGGCCTGTATGATTAGATATGCATGAAGACTTCTATCTTCACCATAATTATATTCAACATTCCTTTTTTTCATAATGAATTCCTTGTCTCTTTATATAAACATGATTAGTCGCTCAATCTCCTTGTTTTCATCATAGATCACATCTTGATCTGTAAAGCTCGCCATGCTTGCTTTAATCCGTAAATCTCTGCTTTAGTTTTATTCCACAAATCTCTCCATGGTAGCTAGGAATAAAACGTGCTTTAAATATCTTTCATGCTTTAGTTCAACTGATCATTAATAATAAAGCAATCAATCAGTTAGTCTAAATATAGCTCCTGCCAGGTAAGTGTTTTGTCATTATTTAACTTCAGTTATGATCGGTCATCAACTCCAGTTAGCTTAGTCATTGACTCCAGTTATGCTGGGTGACAATTTCAGTTATGTTTGGTATACACTGTGAACTGCTCGGTGACACTTGCTTGGTAACGCTTGCTTAGTTACTGTGATGCTTGGTTTATACTATCCGTCGGTGTTTACTGTCACTTGGTGTATATTGTATTTTATGTTTTACCGATAACATAAACTTTGTCTCTTCAGTTCTTCAAGGTTATGACCATATGTGTATGAAAAATCAGATTATATCAAGTTGGCATCGATGACAATACAATACATCAATGTCTTGCATTTAATTTTGAAGCTCGATGATCATCAACTTATCATCTTCAAACATTCAATCAGTTATAGTTCATCATTATTTATAGATTTCTTTAGATGAAAACCACCTACAAGAGATTCAAGACACAAATATATTAACGAGACTTTACAAAATAATATACAATATATTACATAACAAGTAAAACAAATCACAAATACAACATCTATACAACAAATTGAACAAATATCACTACTTACCTCATGCAATTTTCAAGATCATATATAACTTGCTTGACATTATTGTCGAAGTGGTCTCGGAGAGATAGAGGTAGAACGTACTGCAACAATTATAAAATATTCTTTTCATTATTTTCTAACATAACACAATGAAAAGTACATGCAGTGTACAAATATATAGTAAACATACAAGAACATGAATTACCTTAATGAAGGTATGTCAATCAAGCATTTTCATCCCTGACCCAAATTCACTTTTCTTTGATATGAGATTGTTTGTGTTCACAACAAATCCTGTGGGAAATCAAATTTTTCGTATGACTTCTTTTTATAACATTGTTTTACTGCTCCGTTAATAACCAAGGAAGGACACTTATATTAATCTAGTCTCAATTGCTATTTTATTGAATGACATTTCCATTGTATGATTGGATTCATGAATGTCACTACAAATTTTGACAAATTTTTCTTTGTCACACCTTCCATCCAATATTTTTCACAATGTCTCTGTTATATTCTTTCCAATATGCATAGTATCAAACAAATGCACAATTTGTAACTGCTTGTAGTAGGGAAACCTAATAAATTGTCTGGGATAACTTTTTAGTCCCTTTGGAAGGTGGTCATTAATGCCTTGACGACCTTCATGATCATCAATTACATCATCAATAAACAAAACACAATATAAAAATATAAATTGCAAACACAAACCATTAGATGGAATGACATTACCTTGACGATTAATTGACGACACTACCTTGACGATTAATTCTATTATATTCCAACTTCCATAGGAGAGGTGTCATTCTTCGTGACTTTGATGTAGTCTCTTCTTTCCCATTAAAAAGATGTTTTTCAGTATTTTGATACTTATGATTTATGTGGAGGAAGTGCCTACACTCATCAAACACATACTTTCCTAAACTTTTTGAATGACGAGATTTCATCTTTGGACCAAAAATTGGACATGCAAATTTTCTTTTTGTTTGAAGACCTACAAGATCATGTATAATTAGATTAAATATGTTAATTTTTATAATTATAATTATTATGCACAACTTGAGCACTATAACATACCACAAAAATGTGTTAGCCTTGGGCATCATGAATTATCCATGCAAGAATTGCATGGAATTGAAATTGTCTTTGTCTTATTGGTCTAGAGACATCATGCATAATGACACCATTCTGTAACTCCATCAACTCCTCGATAAGAGGATCAATATATACATTCATATCTTTAACTTGGTATTTATCTAGTTGAATGAACAAAAACATTACATAATTATTATGACCATTTTACTGTGATATTTATAATTTAATGTAGATGACTATTAAATGAAAATTACCTGGAATAGTCATTGCCAACATTATGTGCTCCGTCTTTATTGACATCCATGGAGGAGTGTTATTGTTGATAATAAAAACATGCCACACCAAGTAAATAGGTCTCAACTCTCCAAATGGATTGACATCGTCTGCTGCCAATGAAAGTTTGAGATTACGAGGTTTTTCTTTAAAGTGTGGCCACTTTTTCTCTATGTCCATAAATGTAGAACCATCCGCAGGTATTTGAATAATGTCATCTCGACTTCTATTATGTGTCTAGTAATCCATAAATTGTGCCAAGTCAGTCCACCTGAATAATCATTGCAAACGTTGAATAATGAGAATATAGCAAACAACCTTGCAAGGAACCTTTATATTAGTTGATCTATTCGATATCTATTGATATAACATTCAGGGCATTCTGTTACAAATTCATGTTGTTTATGATATATAATATGATCATTGGGACATACATCTATAACTTAATACTCCATTTCAATATCTTTCAAAATGATAAATAATTCTTGGTATGAGCGAGGTAGAATATTTGATGGTGGTAACAAAGACTCACCTATCAATCTACAACAAAAAATACAATTTGTTAATATAGAGAATATTAATGGTACATGTTTCACCCTTTATTAACTATAATGAAATTACAATAAAATTATATGAAAAAGATGACATATATGACATACCTTAACATACGTGAGATTGTTATGTTGGATAAACCATTCACAACCTTCAAGTTCACCAACAACAATACAACAGAGAGAAGAGTTGTTTAGAAGCCTTCGCAAATCATGAACAACATCAAGGTCATCTTGATCATCATGACTAGTCGCGCTAGTACTAAATGTGTCATGGATCAATGTATTTGTACCATCATCTTCAATTGTGTTTTCTGGCACATGATCTTCTTCTTCCATAGGATCATTACCTTCAGCTTCGATATTCACACCTACATGTTCCTCTACTTGGAAAACCACATTCTTCGGGTTGTGGTGGTCCATATCATGTGCCCTAGGGTGCTCCACTTATATAAAAATGATTAACATAAATAAACCATGATCATGATCACATCATAAAGTGATTTCTTATGTATATAAATTGTTAAAATGATATAATGAACAACTTACTAATGGACGATAATCATGCCCCCTTCAATGTGACCATGCTGCTTACAATGTTTTCCAGTTGTTCTGATTAGAAGTCTTCTAGTCTTCAAGCCCTTACAATTTTTGCAGGGACAATAATGTTTTCCATCACCTTTTCTTTTCAAGCTAGACCACAATTTAGCAATTGTCTCCTTATATTGTTCTTCGCTGATATTATCTAACATGGCCTTTCTTCACAAGAAAAAAAATTGGGCTATGGAAACTTCGGTCTTGTAACAATGCTCACCAAGAGGGACACATGAACATGAACTCTTTAAAGATGTCCCTATATATTTTGATGCTTTTATAAGATTATCAACTTCAATTTTTTTTTAATAATTCCCAATTCACAAAGCTAACAATTTCTTCTTTGATAGCCATCAACATTTAATCAAACACAACACCATATCTCTAATTTGTGGCAAAGATGACCTTTGTACTCTTGTGGCACTTGGTTCACTTAAGTAACCTTAGAGCATTGAATTTATCGTGACCTTTTCACAATGAGCATCATCTAAAATCAAGCTTGATCCACTAGGCATTGCCTTCACTGGCAATGAACATATAGGGTCAAGCGTCTTGAGCTTGATCCACTCGTTATTCCTCGAGCCAAAAAAAGGATGTAAATTAAATTTAAAGAAATGAAATGAATAAACTAAACAAAATCTAAATAATTGGAATCAAAATTTTAAATATAATTAGAGATGCAAACCAAATTTATAAAAAAAAAATACTTGTATTCCTATATCTCCTTTGATGATGTAATTATTGATAATGAATAATTGGCTTAGCTCTATGTTAACTTGTTAGCATTATCTCTCAATCATCTATGAAATGAGCAATGAATTGACGAAAAAATCTAGTTCAAAATCGATGGTTTGTACTTTCTTCCTTTCATTTAATCTTTCCTTGATATGTGTTGCATTACTAATTTGTGACAAGTGCAACCTTCATAGATCAAGATGATGACGTATATCTACTTGTGTGTCACCTATATGTCTCTTTCACATTTGTTTAGTGTTTGATGTGAGTGTAATCGCGTGTGATACAACTACACTGCATGTAGGCATATTTGCATTTATTACAATACTATTGTGTGTTGTATTTGTCAAAATGAAAAAAAAAATTACTTTGTTTGTTTTCATTGATTTTGTCCTCAGTAAAAATGGTGCATTGCACTTCTTTAGATATATTGATTCATATCCAATTCATGACGGTCTATCAGAACATCATAACCAATTGAAAAATTCAAATTTAACTCACTATCAAATTCTAAGTAAGTCATAATCATTCTCAATCATTTCAACACATTTATTTGTCTCAAATTACTTAGTCTACCCTAATTTACACTAATCATATAAATTTTGATTTAATAAGATTAATTTGTTTTTTGTCCAATACTATATTTAAGAAAAATTATATCGAATTAGATTTATTAGTAAGAGGTTTTATCTATGACCTTCATATGACAAATACTAAATGAAATTTGAACCATTCATTTGTGGGAACCATTCCTCTTAAAAAAAATATAATTAATTTTAAAAAAATAAAAATAAAAGTAAAAATGATTGAATCTTCGTTAAACATGTAATCCAAGTGGCTTCCCGAGAAGGCTAAAAGTCCTTAAGTGTACACTAATCATATAAAATTTTGATTTAATAAGATTAATTTGTTTTTTCTCCAATACTATACTTAAGAAAAATCATATTTAATTAGGTTTATTAGTAGAAGGTTTTATCTATGACCTTCATACGACAAATACTAAATGAAATTTGAACCATTCATTTGTGGGAACCATTCCTCTTAAACAAAATATAATTAATTTAAAAAAAATAAAAATAAAAGTAAAAATGATTGAATCCTCGTTAAACATGTAATCCAAGTGATCCAAGTGGCTCCCCGAGAAGGCTAAAAGGCGTTAAGTGTAATGGATGTATATCATTAAATTTTTAACTTTCCATTGGTTCATTAATGGGTTGCTTTAGGAACGCTTTGCCAATTAGGTTTAGGTCTAGGGTTTTGAAATTAGGGTTTTTCTCACATGGCACTCTATTTTAAGAGCAGCAGCCTTCTGTAACTTCTCATCGAAGCAGAAGTCCTTCGGCAAATGTCGCTGCAAGTTGTGAACATAGGCGAGAAGGTAAGATTTATTTCTGGTCTGTGTTTAAAGTCGCTGTATTTTCTGTAAGATTTTAGTCTGTTCTGTGTTGAAAGTCGCAGTATTTTCTTGTTTGTTTTTTCTATTTGAAGCTTCTTTATCTGGTCACCGGGCTAATCCGTGCATGAGTGACTCGTTCCCTTGAAGCTAAATCAATTTTCGATTTCCTCCCTCGCTATCCCGCTGCGAACTTTTATTTTGCAGTGGGACGTTGGGATGAAACAATCACATCGTCTATCAACTGCGGGGTTTTCTTTTGCGGCCGTTCTTTCGGATTGTAGGGTTTTCTTTATGGGCAACAATGATGAATGAATACCACAGAATCTTGATAGTTGCGAAAATGATCGCTCAAAAATAACATCTAAGGGGCTGAGTCGTCCATAACCCTATAAGACTGATTTTGATGGTTTTTTGATACTCAATCATGATTTTGTTTCTGCTCGTCCACAACCCTATATGACTGATTTTGATGGTTTTTTGATACTTAATTGAGATTTTGTTTTTGCTCTTATTGCGGCTATTATTAGTTGTTAAGAGGAATTCTTGTAGTACATGCCTTCCACCCGCAGAATATTCGTTTATGAAGTACACGGGTTGGGGATCTTCTTTCCATCTGATTTCATGTTGTTTCTCTCATCTATGTAGTTATAGGGTCTGGAAATCAAAATTTTTGTGGGCTGTGTGTTATACGAAGAGTCGAACTGGGTCTCTGCCTCTCGTTATGCCTACTCTATGGTTTGCGTAAAGGGGAATGATAGTGTAAAGGCTTTTATTCTAATATTTCACCTGTATTAGTCTGAAGCAGTTTTTGTATGTGCTTCTCGTCCTTATAAGTATGAGACAGTTAGGACGTAGATGGGTGTCCAGAGAAGGAAATAACAATAGGCTTTACTCTTTAAGCTTTGTGGAATCTGTTTCTCTTTGGTTGATTGTATCTTTAATCGTGCGTTGGTCGAGTGTTGTAACGAGAGAAGTTATAGGCTTGATAGATCAAATTAATGGTTTTATCTGTTGTTTTATTAACTATTTTTAACTTGTTTCGAAGTTGGACATCAATGTTTTACCAGCTGTCTTGTTCCTTATTTTTGACTGGTGTTTTATTTTGCGGCCGTTATTTCGGATTGTAGGGTATTCTTTATGGGCAACAATGATGATGATCATCTAATAATCTTGACAGTTGCGAAAATGATCGCACTAAAATAACATCTAAGGGGCTGAGTCGTCCATAACCCTATAAGATTGATTTTGATGGGTTTTTGATACTCAATCATGATTTTGATTTTGCTTTTATTGCCAGCTATTATTAGTTGTGAAAAGAAATCCTTGTAGTACATGCCTTTTACACGCGGAATATTCATTTATGAAGTACACGGGTTTGGGATATTCTTTTTATCTGTTTTCATGTTGTTTAATGGTTCTATCTGTTGTTTTATTAATTATCTTTAACTTGTTTTCAAGTTGGACATCAATATTTTACCAGCAGTCTTGTTCCTCATTTTTGACTGGTGTTTTATTTTGCGGCCGTTATTTCGGATTGTAGGGTATTCTTTATGGACAACAATGATGATGATCTTCCAATAATCTTGATAGTTGCGAAAATGATCGCACGAAAATAACATCTAAGGGGCTGAGTCGTCCATAACCCTATAAGATTGATTTTGATGGTTTTTTGATACTCAATCGTGATTTTGTTTTTGCTTTTATTGCGGCTATTATTAGTTGGTAAGAGAAATCCTTGTAGTACATGCCTTTTACACTCGGAATGTTCGTTTATGAAGTACACGGGTTGGGGATATTCTTTATATCTGTTCTCATGTTGTTTTTCTCAGGTATTTAGTTATAGCATCTAGAAATGAAATTTTTTGTGGGCTGTGTGTGATATGAAGAGTCGAACTGGGTCTCTGCGTCTCGTTATGCATATTCCCTGGTTTGCGTAAAGCGGAATGTATTGGCTTCTGTTTTATTTAACTTGTACAAGTCTGAAGCAGTTTTTGTATGTGCTTCTTGTCCTTAAAAGTACGAGACAGTTGGGATGTAGATGGGTGTCCAGAGAAGGGAATAACAATAGTCTTTACTCTTTAAGCTTTGTGGATTCTATTTCCTATCTTTAACTTTATTCTAAGTTGGAAATAAATATTGCACCAGGAGTCTTGTTCCTGATTTTGGAAATAGGGATGTTCTTTATTTGGGATATTAATTGACATGTGCAAATTGAGTAGACATTGGCATCAGAAATGCAAGAATTAAACTTAACATACCAAAATGCAATTTTAAAATTACATCAGCAATCAATAATGGTACTCACACATAACTGGAGATTAAGGTTTTGTGCCTCTTAACTGGTTTGCGTAAAGTGGAGCAATAGCCAAATCACATTTTAAGTTGTTTAGGGAAATGTTTATCACATCTTCCGTTGAAGATTTAAGGCCCGACTTTCATGAGGAGAATGTGATTCAAGGGCAACTAGTTTTGATAGGGCGTTGATATCTCAACCAAAATCAAGTTTTGCTGCAAAGTGACCTTTAAGCTACTGGAGTTATAACCACTGTTTGTGGCGTTCAAGGTTATTAATTGAGTTCATAGTTGTTGGATAGTCTGCGCATCTAGAAACACTTATATTCTTTTGTGGTCCTTTCTAATTAACGTAGTAGTTGTAAGATATACCTAAACCTATTCCATTTAATGCCTACGGTTAAAATGTTCATAGTTTTAGAGTAAGTTTTGTATCTTTAAATTACCATACAATGATAAATCTGCTCTGGTTCGAACGGCCATGTGGTGGTAAGATTTACTCTTTTTTTTCACTGGTCATCGGGCTAAATTGTGCATGAGTGGCCCTTGAAGCTAACTCAATTCACTTCACCCTCACTTTACTTCCTAACTTTTATTCGCAGTGGTACATTGGTATGAAATAGTAAATCGTCTGTCAGTTGGGCGGCTTTCGTTTACTGGGGTACGAGGTTTTAGGGTATTTGTTTACGGTCTACTATATTAGTGAAAATATATACAGAATCTTGATTGCTGCAAAAGTAATTGCATAAATAGAACATCTTAGCTTAAGGATTGGGGATTTTCTTTGCATCTTTTTACTCTGTGTTTGGATTGTGGCTTTTCTTTGCATTTATTTTCAGTGCTTGAATTGGTGTAAATTTTTTAATATTGAACTTCAAATATAATATTGTTGCTGGGAGTGTTTGCTAAGATTTGGAGTTGAACTGGACATTTCCTTTGTCTGTCTTTTTATTTTCGTTCCGGGTGAAGAGTCAAATTGTGCTCTTGATCTTTAGTCATATTTTCTTGTTGAAAGGGTTCTAAACTTTTGGGATTTTCAATTGATTTTGTATTTCTTATGTTTTTCAAACAAAAGGCAAAAATATTAGCGGAGAGTCACAGGACCAATTTGTGTAACAATAGTAGTGAGGGGCTTTAAGGAGCAACAATGGTGGGGATTGGTAATAGTTGGTTGTCTGATTGTGTAGGACAACAAGTTATTTAGCCTTTTATTGCTTCCCTCATACTTTTGTAATGTTGGTGTGCAAATTCATCTCTATTGGTGTCTAGAGCCTTTGGGATTGGTAATAGTTGGTTGTCTGATTGTGTAGGACAAAAAGTTATTTAGCCTTTTATTGCTTCCCTCATACTTTGGTAATGTTGGTGTGCAAATTTATCTCTATTGGTGTCTAGAGCCTTTGGGTTTCTAAGAAAGTTTCTAAGAAACTGACACTTTGTTTTTGTTGGTGTGCATGTGTGCATGTTTTAGTCTTTTAGTGAACAGTTGGATAAGTTGTCATTGGATTGATTTTTTTTTTTAAAATTCATAAGGTACAGCTTCTCTTTTAAAGATCTATATATGCAATGTTCCTTTTCACTGTAAAGCAGGAAAGGTAAAAGTTCTTTTTTATCTTGAAACATGAAAGTACATGTGAAACAAGAATAGATTTGGAGACAGTGCAAAAAAATTAAACACAAAATTAAGTGCAAAAATTAAACACAAAATTAAGTGCAAAAAAATTAGAAACAAGAATAGATTTGGAGACTTCAATTATAAATGTCTTTTTTCACTTGCTTAAATATGCAACTCAAAAAAGTAGAAGCAGCAATTTTGAAGTTGAAGGTTTCAGAAAGTTTCAAATGCCTTTTGCATTCATACCAGGGCTTAGGCAACCATTTGCAATTGTGTGATTTTTTAATACAATTTGGCCTTTTATAAAATTGTGCTGTTGGTATGAATGCAAATTTTGAGAAATACCTACATGAATTTGAAGTTTAAAATAAGCAGTTAAAGGCATGAAGAATTCCACACAGCAATCCTTGATTTGCCCAACCTCTCTTTCTCTGTTACATCTCATCAATTTCTCGACAAAAACCTTTCAGACATGAGGTGCATTGTTGCTAATTGGCCTTTTATAATAGCTAGAGCCTTTTATAATAGCTAGAGATCTAGGAACAAACCGCTAGTAGTCCAGTCTTGAGCTCTCCACTTGAAAATGTTAATGGCTTCAGAACCTTGTGAGATGGAAAGGAAGGCCATCAAAACCGTCCATTGTTGGCTCTCCAACCAAAATGTAAAGACTCTCCACCTGCAAGCTAGCGACCATTAGCATAAAATTACTTATTGCGAACTCTCCAACATTTTTTTTATATTTATTAACTGTTGTGAGCTGGAGACAACTTTTGGCAACATGGTGATGTCTTGCTAACTCTCTAATTTTAAAAGAAATTGCTATTACAACCTGAGAGTTTATGACTTATCATTCTGGACAAGTGCCAAAGATTTCCTAGCTCTTAAACATTTTAATGCGTGACGCTTGCTAATTCTTTAGATTTATACACTTAACCCCTAGCTTGCAGCTTAAAACATAAGCTCATTAAAAAACATGAGATCTAGTGACAACCAACAACATGTTACATGAGCCCTTCTTGGCCCTGGCCTTGGCCCAAACCTAAAGATGACATGTACTAATGAGCTTTTGATGACAAGTTCTAGTTAACAAACAATAATTACTTTCTAAGTGTGTTTTTTTGGATTAAGGTAATAACAGGTGTTGAAATCTTGTTCAAAATGTTATAAAAGAAAACAAGACTACAATGATGGTTTTACAACAAACGCCCATAATTTGGAAAAAATTAAAATTTTAGAAAAAAAAATCTGGAGACCAAATAAGTTTTACAGCTTTTTAAGCTTTCAGCAAATAGCTCTAAAAATTATTTTGAGGTAAGTTTCAGCTGCTAGCAAAAGAAAGCCCAATAACCCATCCCCTTGTAAAATCAGCACAAGGCAATCATTTGGTTATAAGCAAAGACCAAAGACCAAAGACCAAATGTCGCTACTGTTTTGATAACACAAGAACAAAATTTTGAAGATGTTCAAACATTTTGTAGTACTACTAGTGTCTCTTTTTGGGGATGTGTGAACACATGTTTGACACAAGAAACCAACTATCTCTAGCAAAACTAAAACACACTAACAAAATCAAACACGCTCTACATATATACACATGCAAAGGAAGGTTGTAAGCATTGTCCATGCACTTGAGAATTTTTGAATTTCACCATTCATGCTTTGTAAAAAAATATGAATGCATCCCATGATCACATAAGGGCCCAATTATAGTGATTCAAACTTAATTCAACTTTTATTTTATTTTGAACCCTCACATTTCACATGAGCACCATATCACTAACTTACTTGAACTTTTTATTAGTGACCCTTTTATCAAAGTGACCCACTTATCAAATAATTACTTCATTTGTTGCTGCAACTTGTTATTGGTTTCTTGAGCTTCAATTATTTCTTCATACAATTATGGAAGATTCTCAATCATATCTTCCATTGATTTAGAGATATTAATTTCAAAGGCAACTTGGCTTTTGTTGATACTAGTTTAACTTTGAATCCCAAGATTTTGTATTCTTCTCCAATGTCCTTTTAATGGTCTTCATTAAGATTTTATCCATAACCTATTTGATAGGGAACTCCAAATCTTGTTAGAATATAATCCATAATATAATCTTGTTTGATTGGTACGACTTTAATCCATTTTATAAAATTATTTGTAGCCAAAAGAATCCATCTGTGACCACCACTGGTTTTTTTACTTATTTCTTCAATAAAATCTATCCACCATTTGGCAGAATGGACTTTCAACTTGAATTGGATTTAAAGACAATTCTCCCTTGTATCAAAATTTTTCCTACATAATAGTGTGTATCTGCAAATAAGCTAAGCTAATAATATCTTGCCCTTATGATCTTATGGGCCGCAGTCCATTTTCAATTGTGACCTCCACATGATCCATCATGCAAATCTTTTAGGACCTTATCAGCTTGAACTGTATCCAAAAAAATAGAAGCATTTCATCCCTTATTTTTTAATACAAATCACCTAGAATTAATACATACCTTTGTGCCTGCAATTTTAAAGTTATTTGATTATCTGTTTTTGAATGTTTGTTTTATTATCAATGTCTATGAATGTATGTTTTATTATCAACTTGGACATTGCCTCTGCCATTATTTTTGCTAACCCCAACCCTCTTACCAATTTTGTGACTTGGATTTCCAAATTGAATTTTTTAATGCGATTGATCCATTTACACTTTCCGGTGTAACTTCTAGATGAGAAAAAATATCTTTTACAACAACACTTGAGACATAAACAACCCCACTTCTCTTTACTAGGTATGGCCTAAAATATTTCACAACCTTTACTAAAGCATAGTCAAAGGATTTCAAAATTGGTGCCTCTTGAATGACCCTTTTAATCTTTAGCAAATTCCTCCTTAGCCTCATTGTCCCATTCAATTTTAACATCTTTCTTTAGCTATTTAACAATAGGCTTGTCAATTTCAACAAAGTTGGCAATAAATTTTATGATAAAATTAATTTTACCCAAGAATGGTTGTACACAATATGCCCAATGCGTTAGATGACATTGATGATGATTTTGTGGAGTATGGTTGTCACTGGTGGAAAACCATTACATTTGAGTATTTTGAGCAAGTATATGAAGGCAAAAGTGAAGGTACCATTAACCGGTTAGTGTTGTGAATAGGTAAAAACTAAAGGTTATTAATAAGTTTTCATTAGGAATTGAATTTGGTTGGATCACGAGTCATTTGTGTAGTAATTAGCACATCTTTTCTTTCTACTTGAATGAGGAATTAGCATTGATTGGATCATCATTTAATCATCATTGGTATTAGCAGCATTGAAGCATCATTACAGGGAAAGACAACTTCAATTTTGTTTTGGCCGATGTAAGGATTCAAGTTTTTGCAAGTTAGTTAAGATTAGAGAAGCAATTTTGGAGGGAAATGAAAAGCATTGAAGCATCATTATAGGGAATGACAACTTAAATTTTGTTTTGGCCAATGTGGTAAGGATTCAAGTTTTTGCAAGTTAGGTAAGATTAGAAAAGCAATCATGGAGGGAAATGAAAACCCCAATTATGTTTACACTCGAAGGTAAAGACAATATATCTAACCAGTCCCTTATAATAATTGCATTAAATGTTTTGTACTAAACTAGCCATTGGACAACTTTAAATAAATTATATGTTAATCTATTCATTGTTCACTTTGCATTTTGAAGAGTGTTTACGTGAGTAGAGTGTGATTACCTATTGTGTTAAGCAGAGCGGTGGTCAATATTGAAGGCACTGATTGACTAGATTGATAAGAAGCAAGCACTAAAGTACATATATCTTTTTGAAAACATATAGACCTTTATTGTACCCAAACAATGAATATTTAGGTGAACTAGGTGAAAAAAACGAACAATAACATGTGGGGATACTTCAAGGATTTTCATGATAGAATGTACAAGTAGTACATAATTCCCTCACACATTATAAAGAAATACAAGATACCATTTGTTTCTTAGTTGACATTGACACGTGTAAAGTTCAATCCGTATGACCCAAGATTTTATGGATACTTGCAATGGGGTATGAAACTGATGGACATCTTTTAACCCTAAACATAGAAAAAAGGCATGACACATTTGAGGAAGCGTATGAGAGAATCATCTTAGAACTCAAAAAGCCTAGAATGGAAAGAAAAACAAAGAAGATTATAAGTCAATTGAAAGTGAAGTTTGGAAATGGTGAAGGTAGTAGTTCCACTAGTGAGAAAAAGAACATTCTAGATGCATATGGAAAGAGAAAAGGAAAGCAAGCATAAATGCAAACTCAAACTCCAAAATTAGTGTTGGTGGAAGAAACTGAAATGGAAAAGATTGATGAAGGTAATGTTGATGACAATTGTTCAATTGTGTATTGTCATTGATGTTTACACAAATGTCTAATTTTATATTAGCATAGTCAATGTATGCCGAGTTCACTCGGGCATTACAGTGTTGGTCGGGTGTTGAAGGATTTCAGTGTTGACCGAGTTAAGTAGTTAGTGTCAGTCGACTAACAACAGTTTATATTTTATGGACAACTGATTGTATGAATCTGACAAACATGAGTTTTATTATTTATTTGGAAGGATATTAAGGTCGACTTGACAAGGCGCATATATATATATATATA
>MU226282.1:1172227-1183658 GCA_018584345.1 Thuja plicata
ATATATATATATATATATAAGTGAAGGCGAAATTAGATGAGATTATGATTGAGTACAAAACATACATAGCTGCAACAGAATATCTGATTAGTGATGATCAAGTAATCAAAGCTAGAGCAGAGCTTTGAATTAGTAAAGACAGGTCAAGTAATCAAAACAGGTCAATCAATTGTTACTCTCTAACAATTGCAACAGTGAACAAAATCTCTTAACAGAGTAGACATAACGACATAACAGTCTTTTGTAAATCCTCTCACAAGGTGACATTTCTAGATTGAAGTGTTTGAAGACCTTTAACAAGGCCACTTCTTACAAGGTGATTAAATCCTCTAAGAGGGTCACATCTAACAGTGTGTTATTGTAACCTTTAACATGGTTGGCTCCTAACAGGGCTCACTTCAGAAGACTGAAAAACAATGACTAGTTGCAATTGGTGGTTTTTCTCATATTGTGTTTTCACGTTAAATCTTGATGTTATTTGTGTACATTTCATTTGCTTTATAATTTATGTTTATGTAATTAATTACTAAAAGATAAAGTACAGTTAATATTTTAAGATTTGCTATGTTAACCGAGTGAGTAGAATATCTGTGTTAATCGAGCAACAGTGATAAATTTGTTTAAGACATCTAAGGGACTTGGATTTGTTTTTGGAGTAACTGATTCACCCCTCCTCTCAGTTACTCAACTCATTTCCAATAGGTAAATCGTCTGACCCTAAGCCACCTGAGGTATCATAACCTCTCAAAACAAAAAACACATGAAAAGAGGAAAACTTGAGGAAAGACCAAGGCCTGTCCTAGCACGAAGAAGTAGACAGAGGTAGATAGTGAGAAAACAAATTTAGAAAAGGAGATAACAGACATGGGAACTCTGGTAAAAATAAATTCAATATCCCTAAGAGTGCTATTGAAGTTGCTAAGGTAATAAGAGAACATGGAATGATAGGTAACATTAGTAACTTTACGTTCTCTAAATTTTCTAATGAAGAAAATAAAATAATCGAGGATGCTATTGTATTTCACTTTCACAAATTTATTAGATTCTCTAGTCAACTTAAAGATCATATTGCTAATGTATTATATGAAGCAATTACTGTTATATAGATAACTCTTTTAAAGTAAAAGTATCATTAACTGCAGGTACATCTCAAGTAGATGATACTTTTACTTTAAAAGAGTTAATGAGAGATTTCTTAGGTAGTATTCTAAATGTTGCTACTCATATTGACCTAACAAAGGACTCAGTGGATAATGTTATAGTTGAAGACCTTACTGGTTATCCTAATTCTCCCATGGTTGAAGATGAAGTGGAAGATATAACACTTCAATCTCCACTTGATTTAAACCTTGTTGAGATCAATGACGACGTAGTTAATACTAAAAAAAATAAGATTGATGAAACAAACAATGGTAAAGAAATAAAATAGGTGACAAAGACCACTGACCAATCAAAGGACACAATAGAATAGGTCAAGGATACCGACCAAGGTGAGGAAATTAGAGAAAAACAAGATGTGCAACAACAAGACCAAGAATAGGACAAGAAGACAAATACATAAACTCAAACAAGTAACACTAGAACAAGGGAGCAAAGTGCTAAAGACGGAGCTGAGACACCAAAGGATAACACCCCTAGTGTTTCACAAACTAACACATAGGATAACGGTGAGAAAAAGAAAATGAAGCAAATGGAAGAAGACGAAGAAGAAGATGATGAAGATGAAGAGGAAGAAGATGATCCATAATTTGCAATTCTGAAGAAAGATTTTAACAAGGCTAAAGGAACATATACTATTTTCAAGAAAGATGGTTGAAAAGACTGAGAAGAACAAGATAAAGTAGAAGTACAAAAAGAAAATACTGAGAAAAATCGTTGCTATACTTGTTGACTTAGTTCTTGATGTAGAACTTGATGAAGAATAACCTTTGATTGATCAAATCAAAACTTTGGTTGATGCTATCATTACTTTAGATTATGACATAGAAGAGGAGATGATAAAACAAACAAAGAAGAGATTAGAGAAGGACATGATGGAGAAGTTACTACAAAAGAGTTCTCTTGAGAAGGTTTCACTATTTGAATTGGTCAAGGAACTCAAGGAGTCATTACTTGAGGTTGGAAAAATCTTCAACAAAATATCTATTATGACCAACTTCATAGCTGTGATCAAGACAAAGAAGGAAGAGCTAGAGACAAAGCTGGCTACACGTGTCAACCAATTGGATCCATTGAACAGTTATATGATGGATCATGCTAAAAAACTGAAAGAATTGATATATAAGGAAAGGGAACTCAACGCAAAAGAGGACATGATAAGAATTATATTGCTATAATTGCAAGGATTCCTAACTCCACACATGGACATCATATAATCCTCTCTTAAGAAAGCCAAAGTATTGATAGGTACTCCAGACATGAGAACAATTGACAGTATGGAGGAACTCGCTTCAGGTATAAATGGTCATCACATTGCTTTGTCTGTATTAAATGAGTTATGGGAGCATTTGCTTTCCAGTGCTAAGGTACATCTTAAGTTTGTGTTTGATAAACTGTAAGCTATGAACACCCTTGTACACAAAATTTTGATTATAGTCTTTGGCATTGTTGCCAAAAAGGGGGAGTATATAGATGATTAACAAGGAGTATATAGAGTACATAGTCTAAGGAGTATATAGAGTACATAGTCTATTGTATAAAGGGGGAGAAATAGATTCAAGGGGAGTATGTAATTATATATGGAGTATAGGTTTTGAAGTTTTGAAAATTTTACAAGTTTTTGCCATTAATGCCAAAGGGAAAGAATGTTGATAGAATAATGCGTTAGATGACATTGATGATGATTTTGTGGAGTATGGTTGTCAGAGTAAGGTAATCGATAAGTTGTAAGGTAATCAGTGATCAAAATAACATGTCAAGGTCAGATTGGTAAAGGGAGAAAAGTTTTGGCATCGGTACATTAGAAGGTGTAAAGACAATAGGTGAACTATGATTTCTGGCTCCAACTCTCAGGTCACACCAGTACAAGCAAAAGTGAAGATACTATTAACCGATCAACGTAGTGAACAGGTAAACGCTAAAGGTTATTAATCAGTTTTGATTAAATGGGTAAATCGGTTAGTTGGTGGATGATTCAGTAAATCTGGCAAACATGAAAAACATAGTACATTGTTCGAGGAATAAAATGAGTCAATTCTTAGGGAATTATGTATAGATTTGTGTATGAATCCAAGGTATGTTTTGGCAAATAACACTGAAGGAATATTTCACATTGGGAATGACAACTTAAATATTTTTTTGGCCACACGGTAAGGATTCCAAGTTTTTGTGAGTTAGTTAAGATTGGAAAAGCAATTTTTGAGGGAAATAGAAACCCTAATTAGGTTTACACTCGAAGGTAAAGACAATATATAAGGTTATAGTTTGTTTTGGAGAACAGAGAGGTTAGCTGCCACTGATGCTGAAAAAGTTGATGACGTGTTATTGTCAGTGAGATCTTGAGCTTTGATTACAGAGCTATTTCTAGAGAATTTTTGGATTGGATTTAGAAAAATTACAGAGAATCAAGTATATGATTAGCATTGTGTAGTGCATATTACAGATCAATTTCTTCTTGCTGTATTCCTAATAGTTTCAACAAGGCTAAATCCCTTAACATGGTAGTCTCTAGCATAACTTTATTGTAAATCCCTTAACAGGGTGAACACTGTATAAGTGGAATTGAAATCCTATAGCAAGGAAGTCTGTAATAGGACTTTTTATACTTCTAATAAGGTATTCGTCACTCCTAATAGGGTGAGTCACCTAGAAAGTGACAAATTTTAGGTTCCTAACAAAGAACTCATTTTTACTGTAGTGAGAATGTGGGTTTCATCCCCACCGTGGTTTTTCCCTCAGACCAAGGGTTTTCATGATAAAAATCAGAGTGTTATGAGTGTGCATGTGTTGTTATTTGGTTCATTGCACTTTTACTTTATAGTTTCAGTTGTATGCTTCATAGTTTGGAAGTTTCTTTTGCTACTATTTAATGGTATCAGTAAACAATTGAAAGTTTATTAGTCGTGATTCACCCCCCCTCTCAGTACCTATTATTTTTAACAATTGGTATCAGAGCCTAAACTCTTTAGAGGAAACATTTGACAACTTGGAGAGTAGATTCGAGGATATGGAAAGCTATAAGTATGAGAAACAGTTGGATGCAGCCAACGAGATGATTGAAGAGTTGAAGAACAAGCTAAAGACTTCATTGGCCAAGAAAAAAGAATTGTCCGAATAACTGAAAGAAAGTTTGGACAACATTGATGAAATATCTGAAGGAAGTGTCAACTCTGAGGAAGCCAAGGAAAAAATAGAAAATCTGATGGAAAAGAACAAGATCCTAATTGAAGAAGCAACCAAGATGAAAAGAGAACAAGAAAGTCAAGCCATAAGGATGTGTGAAGTGATGGAAGGCACGAGAGCTCTTGAAGATGCAAAAAGGACTGCTGAAATTGCAAAGAAGAATGCTGAAGATCTAATAAGAGAAAATGATGTTATACTTTAGAGGTTGAAACATGAGAACCATGCACTGAATGAACAACTAAGTGACATCAGTGATGAAAATATACAAATGTGTGCTGAAAATGAAACACAAAGGGAGGAAAGATTGTGATATATGAAAGTAATACTGTTTAAGTTTGATTCTCTTTGTTAAGGAATTTTTTCTAATATTTATATACCCCGTAAAGGGTGGCGACTCTGCTGTTTCAGTCTAGTAAAAGGATATTTTGTATTGCAAGGAAGATAGTGTTTGGTAAAAACATAGGAAAATAAATGTATTTTTCTTATAAATCAGAACCAAACATGCACGAAAGGAGATCTTTATATCAGGGGAGGGTTCATAAAAAAAAAGTGATGAAAGGAAAAGGTGGCAACAAAAGGAATCAAGAAGTAAACCATTTTCACCCTCTGATGGTTATCTTCCCCCTTTTTTTCCAATAAAAATGTTTCAAATGTTGAAAGCTCACAATATACCCCTTTAATGTTAGGACATAAGTTTTCATTTTCTAGTGAAGTATCTCCTAGGACCTATAGAAACCATCCTGAAATACCAAAAGGCTATGGATACTATTTTTATGATGATGATATTGAATTTGACAAACACAAATCCTCCCAAGACCACTTGCATGCAAGACTGTCACAGAGAAGCAAGAAACAGACAAGAACAGAAGAAGCTATGGCGGCCAAAAGGCTAGAGACTGGAAATCCATGTTGAGAGAAAACTTCTATATTCAACAATAATGAATTACAAATTACAATCTCCTTAATGAAATACAAAGCGGTGATTCATTATAAAGGATACCGAAACCCTAAAGGCGAAACCCTAAAGAAATATAAAGCTGCCTAAGTGAAACTTAAGCATAGAGTAATAACTTAACTAATTAAATCAATAATTAAATCAACATGATTTAATTAATAAGCAAACTAAAGATTACTCTAACACCCCCCTTAAGTGTAACTTAGGGAGAAGCAAAACAACTAAACTACTGCAGAAAGTAGGAAAGATGGGTCTCGGCAACAAGGCCTGATCAGGTACCCAAAACAAGAAAGCAAGCTAGATGAAGGAAACTAAGCCTTCAATCTAGGGAAAGCCCCAGAGAGAGGAACATGAATGAGCAAGAAGCATCTCTGAAGCATGGAACTGTAAACTTTGTCAGAAGAGACGACTGGAACCCCCACTGAAGTGCATGACCAGGTAGAGAAGACAAAGTCTGAAGAGCTGATCAATCGAACCAGGAAGCAATAGAACCAACAGGAGAACCCCCCCATAATGCTGAACTGGGAGAGGTGACAGGAACACTGAAATGTAATGTCAGAAACATCTGCAGAAGAAGAACCAGGGACACCAACAGTGCAACAAAAGCACACACACAGGATAAAGGGCGGTGTCATCGACACACAGCATGGGCTAATGTCGTGGAAGGTACGCTCACTTGACAAAGGTGGATGCGCCTAAAATGACAAAAGCATCATAACCCCCCATGACACTTTATAACAGAGTGCGAGTACTAAAACCATACAAGGTGCTCGAAATCTTAAAAATGCAGAAGTAGACACTTTATCTTAGTGCGTTTACAAAAAAAAGATGCATCAGAAGGAGCATACAAGCTCAGAAGTCAGAAAGAAGAGTGAGCTATGAAATCAGAAGAAGAGATCCCAGGACCTGTAGAACCAAGCAATCCACCAGAGGGTATAAACTGCCAAACTCAGAGGAGAGAAAACCTGGAGCAGAAACTGGAAAAAAGACCCCTGCAACTGAATAAATCACTGAACCAGCTTTTCGACGATAACTGGTTTGCCAAAAACGGAGTCCAGATGAGCCAGATATGACTCCCGGAAGGCAAAAGCAGACATCAGACTTTGACAGCAAAAAACACTGTCAAAACAGCAGAACCAAAAAACCAAAGTACCATAGTCGGAAAGAGCTTTTCGACGATATAAAGAAATCCGAAAAAGACCCCTCCATATGCTCTAGATATCGCAAAAAAGGCCCAGGTATCTCCAAAAATTCAAAAAGGTCAAAAATAAGCCCCAGGGGCTAAAAATATTGGGCCCCCGGGCACATGGCGCGCGCCGGGGGCTGGGCCGCAGCCCTTGGTCGCCATATGACTGGCTGCTCTGCATATTGGCTCGCGGGGGCTAAAAAAACCCGCCGGGCGGCGGGGACCGGGTGCTCGGCCGGCGTAGTGGCGCCTGTTTGAAAGGAAGCCGGGCGGCTGGTCCGCGGAGGAGGGTTGAGTGCCGGTGGCAGGGGCCGGAGAGCAGAGCGGCGCCGGTGGAGGGGCGGCGGGGGGCCGCGGTGAATCGGGCTGCGCGGGCCGGGCGCTGGCCAGGCCGCGGAGGAGCGGCGGCGGCGCAGCGGTTGCGCTTTTGAAAATGCACAGGCAACGTTCAAAAAAATGCCAAAAATCATTTAAAAAATGATTTTTTTAATAATTTTTTTTTGATTTGCGTGTCCGTACGGCCCTAGTAGGACAAAAAATTTTCCCCAGACGCTTCGGTGTCCAAACTGGACGTGCCTTATATGGTTTTTGGGCCTTTTGGACGCAACCGTGAGGTCGATTTTGGTCCAAAGTGCCACAAAAAATAAAGACCCCCCAGAACCAAGGAAAAATGTCAAAAAAGACTAGCGAGCTTCAAACCCTCGAACTGAGATGAGCTTGCTTAAAAAAAAAACTAGAACAACGAACAACAGGAGTGCTCTGATACCATATTGGATTTGACAAACGCAAATCCTCCCAAGACCACCTGCATGCAAGACTGTCACAGAGAAGCAAGAAACAAACAAGAACAGAAGAAGCTATGGCGGCCAAAAGGCCAGAGACTGGAAATCCATGTTGAGAGAAAAAACTTCTATATTTAACAATAATGAATTACAAATTACAATTTCTTAAATGAAATACAAAGCGGTGATTCCTTATAAAGCATACCGAAACCCTAAAGGCGAAACCCTAAAGAAATATAAAGCTGTCTAAGTGAAACTTAAGCATAGAGTAATAACTTAACTAATTAAATCAACATGATTTAATTAATAAGCAAACTAAAGATTACTCTAACAGATGATGGTAATCAAATTTATTTTGATGAGAATATGGGCTTCAAAGTCACATCCCATATTGAACCTCCTAAAGAACCTGAAAAATATTCAAGAGTCTCAAGCTGAAATGGTTAGGAACTTTAATTTGCAAATGGAGGCAGTGGCTAAGGATTTTCAATAAAACATGTTTAATGATTTATTAATAGTTACCAAAATTGAAAAACCAAAACATATCTTCTCTAATAATAATTCAAAGCCCCCCTCAAAGATGAAAACTAGAGAGCTCATAGATGAAGAGCTTAGGAAGGAACTTGAAGAAATAGAAGATGAATACACTAGACAAGATATGTTGTCAAGAAAGTCTCAATTTATTAAGAGAATGAAGGAATTAGATGGTATGACTAAAAGAGAGACTAAAGGACAACCACGATAGAATATGACAAATTTTGTGGCTCAAGAAGATCCTAAACTTTTGATGGAGTTTCTAACTGAACAAGAGGGTGCTGCTATACCAAGAAAAAATGCAAGTATAAATTTTCCCGCTCCTGAGGCTTTAATACCTTTACAAGTACCACATATATTTGTTCCCCAAATCTCAGTTCCTTTACCAAGACTTCAACCAATAAATCCTATGCAAAATTAGATGTACCAACAAATGATACATTAGCAACAACAATACCATCAATTGTTGCAACAATTCATGAATCTATAGAACCAACAGTTGAATCCTCAACCTACCCCTGTGCAACAAAATTTGCTGCACAATGCACAATTTTTCATCCCACGTCATAATAATGCTAATTTCTAAATTGTGGAAATAATCATTTCCAAAGACCACAGATGCATTTAAAGACAGATAAATTGATTTCACTGGAATCCCAAGTTATCCTAATAATATAGATAATGCTTTGAGGTATGAGATTCTTAAATTTTCAGGAAATGGGGGTGTGTCTGGTGAAGATCATATAAAGGAATTTAGAAGTGTGTTAGACAATTTTGAGTTTCAACATGAGGATGCAATTATGAAATTATTTATGCATTCATTAATTGAAGATGAAGATGCCAGAGAGTGGTATAAAGGCTTGCCAGATGGTCATATTGGGAATTGACAGGAATTTTAGAGAGTCTTCAAGGAACACTATGGAGACCATACGGATTCTAAATTCAAATCGGGAGAAATAACATCACTAAAAAGTACACAAATGAGATTATTTTGGATTTTAACACCAGGTTAGTGTAGATGTCTAAAAACGTCCCTTAGCACTCTTGTAAATTAAATTAATATCCCCCCTGTAACATTATAGTTAATTTTAATTAGTTAATTATATTTGTTATATTCTCCTACCTATTTCATTAATATTGGTTCATATTATATAGTATTTAAATTTAATTTAAATACCTCCTCCCTAAGTGTATTAAATTTTATTTAATATCTTTCCTCCATTAAATCCCCCTTTAAATAAATTTATAATTTATTTATTCCTTCACATGCTAAAATTCTTCTAAACCACAATTAATCTAAATCCAATTTGGATTAATTTGAATCTAATGTTGGGATTAATGGGAAGTAGTACTAAGAGGGGAGGGGTGAATCAGAACCTCTAAAACTTTTAACACTTTTCACCTTTCTTCATTAGCAATCAATCTTCATTGTATTACCAACCAAAACTGATGTTCTTTCTTATGTATGCAGTATCAATTCATAAACTTAATTGTATGCAAAATTCATAGAAATATTCATGAAAGTAATAGACACATAACACAAGATACGATATCGCATAAAACTTCTGTTAGGAAGTAAAAACTGCGGTGGGGATGGCACCCACAAAACTTCACTATCTGCAGAATGGAAGGGAGCCGGTTAAGGTTTATAATTTGATCACTTCTGATGATCTACCTTGTTAGGAGTATTAATGTGGAGACCTGTTAGGATCTACTCTGTTAAGAGCTTTAGCAACACTGATGTAGTGTGCACTCGGTTAAGAGATTTACAATAGGATTGTTAAATCCACCTTCTTTGAAAGGATTTCTTAAGTGTACCCCACTTGTTAGAATGTGTACAATATGTATGACCTAACTGTATGTAATCTATAATTGCTGATTACAGATCCATTAAAGCTTACAGCATATGAATATCACCTATAGTGATTGATTAATACCTTTTCCTGCTTTGGTAGCCTTGGTTCTTGTTCTTGAAAACTGAATTGATCATTTTCTCTCCTTCTGCATAAATTCTCTTATCTGATCCTTAGATTCTCTCAGTGGCTACAATCATCATCGAACAACATGTTCATAATTGATTGAGCATCTATTTATACAAGTTATTTAACCTATTTTAGAATCACGCATTACAATGTTAACTCTAGATCCAAGGTATACAACTTGACCTTGATCCTTTAGTTTGCATGTTTTAAATCAGTTAAACTGATAAAAATAATAATAATTACATTGCTTTTCCCTCATGTAATGGGTTTAAAACAAATCAAGAAGCTAAATATAAAACTTAAGTGATTTATCTAACGTGGAAAGTCAGATCCACTTTTTGCGGGATGTAACTGATTGTCGGTTCTTGATCGTCAGTGTGAATTGAAAGTCTGTTGGTGTTCCTTATTTGAACTGATTGTTGGGTTCCCTTCATCTGTCGGGTACCACTCTTGACTATTTTGTCGGGTTGCACTGTTGGTTACTCGTCCGGTTCGTTTGTCCTTTTTGTCATCGGGTAACACTAAATAGTGTTGCGTCAGGATGCTTTGTACTTGGTAGTATCGGTGACCTTGGCGTCGGGTAGTGCTATGCCCTGTCTGTCAGTGTAGTATAAACCGAAGATGTTTATCATGTTTTTCCTTGCATATAATAATGGATCAATCTCCCCCTTTGACATTAGTATAAAAAACTGATATGTGCAAAATACCAAAATGTTTAGTATGTACACCATGTATATATCCTTGTCATTATATGAATCCCCCTAACTGTATGCATCGGTATAGTATAAGTATATGTACATATATACTTGCCTTTGTACTATAAATTCCTCCCCCCCCTTTTTTTAATCTTTCCTCTTTTAAAGATTGACTGTATATATCATTTCCTCCTTTCATTTCACCCTTTTACTGACTGACTGTACATATCATGTCCCCCTTTTCTGATAATCATGACAAAAATGTACAAATTATAAGTTAAAAATGTGACAAAAATGTGTAACTTACAAAGTGTCAAGAATGTGGGAGTGACTGTTCTTTATATCTTCTATCATTTTCTCCCATTTTTCTTTGAGGAGCTCCAGTGCCATGTGCTCTAGCTCAATCCTGGTATGCATATCATAAATACTGTCTAGGATAGACATTTCTGGGGTGGCAATAAGTGTTCTTGCCTCTGTCATATGTTGTTGTAGTGACGTGAGAGTTGACAAAGTTGAGCTTGTAGCTCATTCACTTCATCTCTGAACTTTGTTTCTGCAATATGAATATCTTGTCTCATCTTCCTAGCTTTCTTGAGCTGGTCTTGGTGCAATTTGATTGCATCTTCATTTTTAGTTAGACCTTGTGCACTAGTGGTGCAGGAGCACCCTCACAAAACTAAGAGTCTTCGATGCTATCTTGGATCCTTTGATGATCCTGGTAGTCTTTAGGACACTCTAGAAATAAAGGTTATGATTGGACCCTACTTGTAAGACCTAGTCCCAGGTTTGGCATTGATAAGCCATTGGTCAACTATTGGTCAAAAGGGCTCCTAAAACCTTAGAATAGGATATTTCCTTAGGATTTAATGTTTTAAATGTTTGGATCCATGTTGGATCATTAGACTTAGGGGTGGACCGAGTTGGGTCACCTAGGATAGAAAAGTTGCTAAAAAGTT
>MU226282.1:1184639-1199920 GCA_018584345.1 Thuja plicata
GTGAAGCCATCCATGATAGAGGGTGTAATAGGACTGGTATAACCTAGTGATTAGGTTCCCCTTTTGAGTTTTAGGTTGTGATAGCCTAACCAAGTCCTTTTCCCACACTTGTGATAAGTGTGAAACATTTTGGCTTTCAATCAAGGAGTTTTGGGGGGTACATTGCCCCATTTTGGGTCACTTTGAGGCTTCCAGCTACCCACTTTGCATCAACTAGCTTGAAGATCAACATCAATTTGTGCAATATTATCGGTATAATCCTTGATGATTTGATCTAACGTGCATAATTTTTGTATTAAGGCTATTGCTTATGAAATTATGGGGTTTAATTTGCTTACCAGTTCAGATAGCTTCACCTTTTGCAGTGCCACTTCTTGGCTTATATTCTCTGCTAACTTGAATTCATATTTCTTCTCAAGTTTAGCTTCCATAGCCTTCTCAACATCTATATTTTGAAATGTGATAGCATCGGTGAGAACCACTAATTGATCAAGCATGGGAGCTATTTGATCAACATCTGTATCAAGTACAATTTGCTGAAGGATTCCTCTTGCAACTTCAAGTACCTTTCTTTTGTGGCTTTTCTCATCTTATCCTGGATAGCTTTACTCTCACAAACTCTAGCATACTTTGTCAATTCAGTAGGATCCAATGTTCTAGGATCACATACTGGAATCTCAATTATTTCATCTAGAGTGACTGGATTCTTGTTCTTGCTCTTCTTCTTCCTTGAGATTTGAGTAGAAGCAGATGTATAAACTACCATTTCTAGTTCATTTTTTTTCTCTGAGGCGCTTGGTGAAGGCTTTGTAGATGAAACCTCTTGTGCCTTCTACCCAGGTTTCACCCGTTGGTTAGGTGAAGATGTCTCTTCATCAACTGTGGGTATTTCAACAGATTTTTCTTTAGTTTTCTTTTGTGGTTCATCTATCTTTGCTTCTTCACTCTTCTCCTTTTGCTTTTCCTCCTCTACATATTTGTCTCCTTTATTCTTATCAGTAGAATTGTCTTGCTGATCATCAGTAGCATCTTGTTCTGCAGTTGTATCTTTGGGTTCATCTATTGTGTCCTTTGTTTCTGCATCACCCTTGCCTATGGGTATGCTTGTATCTGCTGCAGTAGATTCTTCATTTCCTTCTAGCAGATTGATGGCCTTCATCAATACTGGCATATTGTTCTGTGTGCCCACCTGTGCTGCATCTAGAGTTGTGTCCTGCTCGTCGATTTGAGCTTGTTGAGAAGTGACATCTTCATCCTTTTGGATTTGTTCTGCAGGGTTTAGTCTTTTTATTTCAATGATTAAAGTGTCTGGCCATATCTCATCAGCAACATCCATGTCCTTATTTCCTTGTGTCTCCAATGTTTGTTTCTTTTCTTGATCCTTAAGATATATGAATATTACATCATCATCCTTCTATGGATCCTTATCAGAATCATAGTGAGTGATATCTTGAATGTCAAGATCATCCATGACTTTGTCTAAGTTAATGGGCTCAATATCTTCAATATTATCCAAAGAAATGTGCTCTGGACTTTCTTTATCCTTCTTCTCCTTTGTATGGGGTATCTCGGTGAGAAGTAATTGATTCTCACAACTTGTTGATTCTGTAGGTAGATTAAGAATTTGTCTCCATTTTGCATCTGTCATGCTGTCCAGCTCTAAGAACTTATCTTGTAGCACCTTGTAGGCTCTTATCTTTGCCAAAATTTATTTGAATGCTTTTTCATCATTTCTTTTATTTCTTCCATTTTGGATTTGGGAGGCATGAGTGTTACAAGTATCCCCTCCCTTGTTTCCTTTTCAGTGTGTAAAGCATAAGACCATCATGCTGATATTCTGTCACTCAGTTCTTTGGGTATTTTCTTAGAAAATTCAACTGGTACATATTTGAAGTTGACCATAGCCTTGATTATTGCACCTTCTATTTTATTTTTGTCCCTGGGCTCCATCTTTAACCATTGTCTGATTTTCCTATCAATCACGGTACCTATTGTAGCAATTGAATCGACAGTCTCATCAATTGTTCTAGGGGTTTATCTTTTCTTGTCTACTTCAGGCTCATCCTATTTTGAATCTTCAATGTCAGCTTTGGTCCTGATGAGTTTTCTCCTCCTTTTGGTAGGTGTTTTCTTCTCTGTTTGCTGCTTCCTGTTGTAGGTCCTCACTTGACATTTCTTGAGAGGTGTAGAATATTTCTTTGCAGTTTGGCTCCTTGTCCTATGAGCTGCTATGGTCCTTGATTTCTTAGTTGGAGGTGGAGGTACATCAGACTCAATGGCTTCAGAATCTGATTCTTGCTTATCTTCCTCTGCACCGATGGCACCCTGTTCCTCAGTGTCCTCTTTTTGTTCTTTCTCCTCCTCATTTACCGACATCTTCTCAAGATTCTTTACCATTTTGTTTTTCTTGTTGATAGTCTTCTTTACGAATAGGGCTTTTTTTATCTTAGACTTTGCCTCTTCATATGTTCCAAATCTTGGCTGCTTACTGTCAAGTGGTTCATTCAAGAGTGCATCAATTGCATTTGTTGCTTGATCTATTTTAATCTCATAGTCAAGAGGTGGTACCCAGGCTGTCCTTGGTACAACTGGTTTAATGTGAGTGAAATATGAATCCACCATAAAACATATTTCATCCCTATGATTTTCAATCAACTGTTTAGGGATCCCCACTCTCTCCATCATCTTTTCAAAGTTGTCACCTAGTGACTTGATAAGGCCACTTATTTTCAATGTGACTGGCTTGGTAGTGTCCCACTTCACTTTGCCAACAGAAGGAAAGTATTCCTGAAAGTAAAATAATATACACATTATAAATGAGCCAAACTTACATGTGTTTGTCTTGGTAGACCTGATTATTGTCATATTTTCATCAAGTTGCTTCAACAAGATCTCACATAGATCCATCTGTATTCCTTTTGTGATAATCTTGTAATATGTGCTTACTGCTGTTGATGCTATGTTGTTTAGCCTGCTCACTTGAAATATTTTGTAACCTATCACACATGCACCGAACCTCAGTTCCTTGTTGGTGATGGTGTTCACTTTAATTCCTCTGTTATCCCATACAACATTGGTGAGTTTTTCAACTTCTGGTCGAGAGGGATGCTTGTGAGATTTTGGCTTGTCAGTTATGGGGTAACCTGTTACAACATGTAACACATCCTTTATAATCTTCTTGGGTTCATCCAGCCATAGCTTCTGATCGTGCATTCTGCTTAGTACCAACCTAATCTAATCGGTTTTGAAAACCATCGAGAAATATAGGGAATTTTTTTATCCCTTTTACTTGTAAGTGCTTGTGTTCTTCCTTTAGGCTCCCTTGATCATCACATAGCTTCTTATAAGCTTGATCTATCTCCAAATCACCAATCTCAGCGATCTTGCAGTGGATATACGATCTTATGTCTTCTATCAAACAAAACCCTAGGTGGAATTTTTGAAAATGCGCCTGAATCATTAGGTTGAGATGCAATCTTTGGGAATATCTTGTATTTAGGTTTCACACAAGTGCTATTCTTGATCAACTTAATGACATTCTTCTTATCACTCTTCAATTTTACTGTTTTTGAAGTGGTTGCCATTGTGTTTCAAATTTAGGGCTTTTTTGAAAAGAATAACAGAGTTCTTCAGTATGCTTGGTACTTAATTTGATCCGTGTAGCTTGTAAATGATTTGTTTGGAGTGTGTTGGATCGAGTCGAGGACACTCTGCTAACTATATTTTTGCTCTGCTCTATTTTCTCAAATTGTGTGTGAAGAATGAAGTGCTTCTATCGAGTATTTATAGACTCTTACCCTAAGTCTGTCATAAATGCTCAACAAATCGTCGGGTCATGAAGACAAAGTTCATTGGGAAGACTCAAATAACATTCTTGATGTTGACATGATGCTCTGGATAACTGTTAACATTGTTTCATTCACCGACGGATCTCGGTGTAGTGTCAAGACAACATTGTAACTTTTCTTCCTTACCGACGGGTGTCGGGTTACATAGCGACTTAGCCTTTTTATGTGTTGACCAAAAATTATCGACAAGTGTAGACAACTCATCCTTTTATGTTCACCGATGATTTTCGGTATGGGTTTACCGATAGGGTTGTTTTCTTAGAATTATAACAAGTAACATAATATGCATCTTTATTCATGCAGATTTTGACTATCTATCAATTCGTATAATGGAACTGATGCAAAATATGACTTGGTGTATTGTAGTTCCATACTTACTTGTTCACCTTTAGGTGGGTGTGGTGATGTCACCAGATCCATGGGATGAGGTGTCACCAACTGCATTTCTTGGTCCAGCTTCATCAATGGTTGAAGCTTTCCTCCATATTTGCTTTCTCATTTCTTGATGTCTTCAATGGTGTTACCATTTTCAAAAGTGGCGGTTTCTGTTATTCGGTCTTTGCAGTCCTTCTTTAGATGTCCAACCTTATGATAGTGCAAACATGTTATTCTTGAGTTGGTCCAGCCTCTAGACCTTTTGGTCCATGTTCTCATGCAGTTTGCAGCAATGTGACCGTATCTACCACATGCTGTGTAGTTTATCCATGTATTGTAATTCCAAACATATGAATTACCGACTCTGCTTGGTTTATATTTATTTTCTTGATTTTTGGGTTTCCATGCTTCAATTTTCTTCTTCCTGCATTTAAGAGATGTGTGCCCAAGCATTTTGTAGGTGGGACAATACTTGTCCATATAGGTTTCCTTCTTTGGTTCTTTCACCTTTGATTTACATTCATATGCTTTATGTCCTTTCTTTCTACAATTATAACAATGTCCTATGAATGTAAATGTGGATTTAGGAATATCTTTTTCTTTTCTCCTGCAAACATTTGAGGTGTGGCCTTGCTTTCCACAGTGTTTTCATGACAACTTCCTTGGTCTAGGATTGATGTAGTCATCTTTTGGATCAACTTCATTTGATGACTCTCCATGTTTGGTGTACCCTAGTCCAGTGTTGGTGTTGGGTCTTCTTTGTGCATTCAAGAATTCATCCATCCTTTTTGTACTCTCTTCATCTCTCTTAATCATGTCATTATGCTATTTTTGAATTCTAACCTCATGCTTTATTTTTTCATTCTCTTCTCTTAGTTCACCGATAATCTGTATTATTTCAACGAGTTCCATATTCATTCTATTTTCTTCTTGACTCATAAGAATAATTTGATTTGTAACTTCATGGTGATACTCTGTAAGTCTTTGTATCTCAGACTCTTTTTCTTGTAGCTTTCTTGTGATCTTTCTTCTATCATCAATAACTAGTGTTCTTTCTTGTTCAACTTGTCTAACATTGTTCATGACATCAATCATCCTTACCATCTGTGTCTCTTGACCGATTTGCAGAGATTTTACTTGTCCAACCATATGTAGATTTATTTCAGTTAGGCTTGTGATACTTTCTTTTGATGTATCTGATGCCATGCTTGTATTTGATCCTAAAGACTCAAAGAAATTTGGAATCTCTTCCTCATGATATTCTGTCTCATTATTGCGAGATGCCATATTCTTTCTTTCATCTAGCAGCTGTCTCATGCTGATTCTAGCTTCCTTATATTGTTCATAGAACATATGAATTTCAAGCTTTTTATTCTCAATATTTTTATCAAGTTTGTACTTCTCCATTGTATGCTCTTTTCTCTTAAGCCTTTAAGCTTTCCAAGAAGAGACTCGGCTCTGATACCAATTGTTGGGATTAATGGGAAGTAGTACTAAGAGGGGAGGGGTGAATTAGTACCTCTAAAACTTTTAACACTTTTCACCTTTCTTCATTAGAAATCATTCTTTATTGTATTACCGACCAAAACTAATGTTCTTTCTTATGTGTGCAGTATTAATTCATAAACTTAATTGTATGCAACATTCATGAAAGTAATAGACACATAACACAAGATATGATATCGTAGAAAACTTCTGTTAGAAAGTAAAAACTGCGGTGGGGATGGCACCCACAAAACTTCACTATCTGCAGAATGGAAGGGAGCCGATTAAGGCTTACAATTTGATCACTTCTGATGATCTACCTTGTTAGGAGTATTAATGTGGAGACCTGTTAGGATCTACTCTATTAAGAGCTTTAGCAACACTGACGTAGTGTGCACTCGGTTAAGAGATTTACAATAGGATTGTTAAATCCTTGAAAGGATTTCTTAAGTGTACCCCACTTGTTAGAATGTGTACAATATGTATGACCTGACTGTATGCAACCTATAATTTCTGATTAAAGATTCATTAAACCTTACAGTATATGAATATCACCTATAGTGATTGATTAATACCTTTTCTTGCTTGTCGGTAGCCTTGGTTCTTGTTCTTGAAAATTGAATTGATCCTTTTCTGTCCTTCTGCATAAATTCTCTTGTCTGATCCTTAGATTCTCTCAGTGGCTACAATCATCATCGAACACATGTTCATAATTGATTAAGCATCTATTTATACAAGTTATTTGACCTATTTTAGAATCACACATTACAATGTTAACTCTAGATCCAAGGCATACAACTTGACCTTGATCCTTTAGTTTGCTTGTTTTAAATCAGTTAAATTGATAAAAACAATAATAATTACATTGCTTTTCCCTCACGTAATGGATTTAAAACAAATCAAGAAGCTAAATATAAAACGTCAGTGATTTATCTGACATGGAAAGTCAGATCCACTTTTTGCGGGATGTAACTGACTGTTGGTTCTTGATCATCGGTGTGAACTGAAAGCCTGTTGGTGTTCCTTATTTGAACTGATCGTCAGGTTCCCTTCATCTGTCGGGTTCCACTCTTGACTATTTCTTCGGGTTGCACTATTGGTTACTCATCGGGTTCCTTTGTCCTTTTTGTCATCGGGTAACATTGAATAGTGTTGTGTTGGGATGCTTTGTACTTGGCAGTATCGGTAACCTTGGCGTCAGGTAGTGCTGTGCCTTGTCTGTCAGTGTAGTATAAAGCGATGGTGTTTATCATGTTTTTCCTTACATACACTAATGACAAAATATAATCTCTTCATCTAAACCTAGATCCTATCCTACCTCACATCACTCTCAACAAATAAGCCTAGTCACTAATTAACTAAGGTTAATTAGGCTAATTTTTAGGATTCCTACACCCGTTAGTCCTAATTATTTGCTCACACATGTGTGAGAAAATTTCCAAAATTTAACTTTTTAAATAATACTAATTTTGTGCCAACAAGGTTTCTTACAACCTTGATAACAATTTATTACACTTTCCAAAAGTGTTCATTGGACAAAAAGTATGACACCTCTTACACATCTATGACAAGATCTCTTACATGTGTACTTCAAGTACACATTGAACCATCACATCTCATGTTTCTCACACATGTGTTAGAAAAATTGGCCTCTTGCATGGCTTATGTGTCTCCAATGTGTAATCTATGTGGATTACACATGAGATCCACCTCATCCAATCCCCCCAAAAATCTGCAAATAGGAGGCCTCACTCCTTGCAAATCATCTTTCTTTAATTTTATGCATTGTTATCATGTTAGTTTTTCTTTAGAGTTTCATAGTTCATTTCCATGCCTTTCAATCTTAGTTCATTGTTGAATCTATAAATCACATGCTAGGTTAATGGTGAATGAATCTTAGTTTTATTTGATCTTGCATATCATTCTAGTTTAGTTTTTGCATTTTCATCTTCATCATTTGGTGAAGGCTCGAGACAAGTTACTCATACTTTTTCTTGAGAACTTCATCACATCCATTAGTTTTCATTGTAGATTTCAATCCATAGAAAGCAAGAAATCATAGTGGAATTTATATTTTGTGTTGGGAGAGCACACCCACATTACTCTCTTAGATCAAATCAACAAGGCTTGGGTGCCCTTGTTTGGCTTATCAGAGGTTATGGTGGAAGCTTTTGTTTTGATCATATTTTTATATGTTAATGTATTATATGATTGTTATCACTAAATTTTGCATGTCCAAGCTTGATCCCAACAGGTAGGTTTTTATAAGTTCTCAAATCCTCCATCTTCTAAATCCATTTTGGGCTCTTATGCACCAAAATCCACTATCTTAAGTTTGTCATCTCCTTCGTCTATTTTGGGTCCTTACATGCCAAAATCCACATTTCCTCTTCTACCTCCTTCACAATATCCTCCTTCAATACTCCACTACCCTTAAAGGTGCGTGCCAATGATGATCTTTCCAACTCTGTCATCCAATTATTCACAAGTCTTCCAACCTCCCATCCATTGTCCACCAATCCTCCCCCATCCTTCCATCGCCTTAATCCAATCGTATATATACAAACTTATCCCCCCCATCACCCATACATTTTATGTCCCTTCCACAATCCTACCAACATCTATGGGCATATATCTAAAATTACTTGGTCTATTATAAAACATAAATATCAGGGGATACAATCCATGGAACTAGATGCTTGAGTCCTTCCACCATATTCCTATCACATATCCATTGTCTTACAAATCCACTTATATATCCATTTAATTATCCTAATCCCCTTGTACTCTACACTTGGGGGCACGATCCATCCATACTATGCTACCATACATGTCTTCCAAATCCCTATCCACCATCTATTTTCCTATATTTCCCATCTTTGATATTGAATATCCCATACATTCCCTGCATCCATATCCTCCATGTTTCTTATTCACTAGCCATCCCCTATCAATTATCCCACATAACTTCATCCACTTTTCCTATATTTTATCTTGACATCCTATCCATGTCCTCCATCTCATAGTCCTTGTATTATACATTTCCTCCACCCCCTTCTATAATCCTATATATGTCCATACACTACCCATATTTGATCTTCATATCCTATCCATATCCTCCATCTCACAGTTCTTGTCCTATAAATTTCCTCCACCCCCTATCCATAATCCTATATAATTCCATCCTCCTTTCCATGTCTTTGATCTTGGTTATCCCATGCATTTACTCCATACATTATCCATTATCCTATTCCATTCATATCCTTCTTATCCTCATCCCCCATCCTATCTAAATCCATTCCACTTTCATACTTCTTATATTGAATAAAAAACTAGAGAAAATAAAACATCCATGCATGCTTTGGACAATACAAGCCTTCCTCCCCTCCATGCATTCCCTCTACACAATATCCATCCATCTCACTCACTTTATCCACCATCTCTCCATCCTTGATCCTCTCACCTCTCGTATGAGAGCATCCTTTAAAACATAGTCCTTGGATCCTAATCCAAATATTCCCCATTATTTAGTTCTCGACTCACATCCCTTACATACAATACTTCCACTTCATGCATCCTTTATCCCCCATCTTCCCATCCTTCATTTTTCTGCTTTTAGTGTGGGGCATTTCAATCCTTTACCACCTGGTTCTTGAATCTCCATCCTTCAATCCCACATTTCCTATTCCTCCATTCAATATTACCTATCCATCCATTCCATTCATATATCTCCCATTAAAGCCATCTCTCCATATCCACCATTCCTTAACTCTCCCTTGTCATTGGACCCAATCCATTTTATCTTTCATCCATCTTCCAATTCATCCCTCTTCTAATCTAACCCCTTCCTCTTCCATTCAATCCATATTATCCTCCAATCATCTTATCTTCCACTTCCATTATATCTAATTCCTCTTATCTTCCTATAATCCTATCCAATCCAATATATTTATTCTTCCTTCCATTCAATCCATCTTATCCTCCAATCATATTATCTTCAAATTTTATTCTATATAATTCCTCTTATCTTCCTCCCCTCTTATCCAATAATTTATCCTCCTTCCAATCTATTCCTCCACAAATCTCAAAATAATCCAATCAATCCAATCTTGTAATCTAACACACGAATCCTTAATCATATCATCATATTGATCCAAATCAGCTGATAATCCATTGCCCACTTTTTCAAATCATCGTCATGGAATCTACCCTTCCAAATCCTTTGGATGTTCATTGTTCTTATCATTAACTTTGTCATCCTTAATAAATCCTCATCAGTCAAACAATCAATCGGTTTTCAGCTTGACTGGGGGCAAAATTTTAGTTTGCTTTTGGTTTCTGTGCATGCTTGCTTGTTGCTTGTATGTGTTAGTATTTTTTTCAATCCTTTATTCATCTTCCAATATAATTCTATCCAATCCATTTATCTTCTAATCCAATCTATCCTATCTTTCAATTCATTCCTCTTATAATCCAATCAATTCCTCTTCCATTATATCTATCTTCTAATCCCATCATATTATCTTCCAATCCCATTCCATCCAATTCATTTCTCTTCTAATCAAATCAATTTATATTTCTTCCATCCTATTCAATCCATCTTATCCTCCAATATCATTTTATTCAATCACATTCCTCCTTCATCATCTAATTACATGCTATTCTACCCATTCTAATCCTATCAAATTGAGCTTTATCCCATCAAAAATGAGTTTCACCCCATCACACTGAGCTTTTCCCAAATACTTTGTTCGCATGAGTTTTATCAAATTAATTTAGAGATTGAATTTCTGACGTCCTTTTTCATTTCACAGCTATTGCTAGCGAATGCATGTTTTGACATCAATTAATCTTTGCTTGTTAGGATGCATCTTTCCGGCATCGGCTTATCAATCCTCCATCACATAATCCTATTCATGGAAAGAACTTTGGACTGAATGAATACTTGGTCATGATGCCTTTTTGTTGATTTTATCTTTGCGTTTTAGTAGACCCTACTCACGATTGCCTTGATCTTTAATATCTTGCTGTATCTTGGATGGTGTATATTGGAATACGTGTCATTTACAGAATGATCTGTTTGCGGGTACTTTAGTGCATCTTTGTTGATCACACAGTTATGGTTATGTATGCGTCACCAGGGGCAGGGTCTTGTGCACTTTCACCAAGTCCCTAATCAATATTTTAGTGCACTATGGCTTCCTCACGAGTGTCACTGCATTAGTTCCACCATGATTGTTGATCTACATCTATGCTCCTAAATCCACCTTATTTGTGTGAGAGTCTAGTCCGCGCAAAGGTAGCATGTCATCCATGTTGTCTAACATGTGATGCATACCTCCTCTTGTAAAATAAATGTAGGGTGTGCTCTCCGATATTAACACAATACAATCCCAAAAATATCATGTAGTTAGGTTGCATTAGTTAGTTTCATTTAGCATTCTTGCAATTTGCATTATGAGACACCTATTTATTCACTATTCCCCCATTTCGATTGGGGCATCATGTCCCTGATCTACCCTAGGTCTACCCCGACCCCCCCAAGGAAGCGTCTTGCGGTACCAACCAATTCCCCCTTTTTCTCTCTTCCTCCTCATTCTCCTCCCTTCCGCCTTTTTCGAGAAAATTTCACAAAATTTAATTTTTGCGTAATTTTCTTGAGGGGACATACTCCCACTAGAATTACTTTTCTCTCTGGGGCATCTCATTTTATTTTTCTTTGACGCGACGCTGTCCTCGATGCCGCATTAAAGGGGGGCAAAATGTAGACATCTAAAAACGTCCCTTAGCACTCTTGTTGATTAAATTAAATTAAATTAATATTCCCCCTGTAACGTTATAGTTAATTTTAATTAGTTAATTATATTTTTTATATTCTCCTACCCATTTAATTAAATTTCGTTCATCTTCTATAATATTTAAATTTAATTTAAATACCTCCTCCTAAGTGTATTAAATTTTATTTAATACCTTTCCTCCATTAAATTCCCCTCTAAATAAATTTATAATTTATTTATTCCTTCAGATGCTAAAATTATTCTAAACCACAATTAATCTAAATCTAATTTGGATTAATTTAAATCTAAAACTAGATCCTAACCTACCTCACATCACTCTCAAAAAATAAGCCTAGTCACTAGTTAACTAAGGTTAATTAGGCTGATTTTTAGGATTCCTACACCCATTAGTCCTAATTATTTGCTCACACGTGTGAGCAAATTTCTAAAATTAGAATTTTCAAATAATACTAATTTGGTGCCAACAAGGTTTCTTACAATCTTGATGACACTTTCTTACACTTTCCAAAAGTGTTCATTGGACAAAAACTATGACACGTCTTACACATCTATGACAAGATTTCTTACATGTGTACTTAAAGTACACATTGAACCATCACATCTCTTGTTTCTCACACATGTGAGAAAACTAGGCCTCTTTCATGGCTTATGTGTCTCCCATGTGGAATTTATGTGGATGCCACATGAGATCCACCTTATCCAAGCCCCCCAAAAATCTATAAATAGGAGGCCTCACTCCATACAAATCATCTTTCATTTTATGCATTGTTATCATGTTAATTTTTCTCTAGAATTTCATAGTTCATTTCCATTCTTTTCAATCCTAGTTCATTGTTGAATCTATAAATCACATGCTAGGTTAATGGTGGAATCTTAGTTTCATTTGTTCTTACATATCATTCTAGTTTAGTTTTTTCATTTTCATCTTCATAATTTGGTGAAGGCTTGAGACAAGTTCCTCATACTTGTTCTTGAGAACTTTATCACATCCATTAGTTTGAATTATAGATTTCAATGCATAAAAAGAAAGAAATCATAGTGGGATTTATATTTTGTGTTGGGAGAGCACACCCTCATTCCTCTCTAAGATAAAATCAACAAGGCTTGGGTGCCCTTGTTTGGCTCAACGGAGGTTATGGTGGAATCTTTTGTTTTGATCATGTTTTGATATGTTAATGTAGTTTATATGATTTTTATCACTAACGTTTGCATGTTTGAGATTGATCCCAATAGGTAGGTTTTTATCACATATAGTTAGTTAAGGTGTTGAATAAAATTCCACATCATCTTAAGCCTAATGATGCAATGTGTTTGGTCTTTTATCTAAATTATTTTGATCCCAAGTTTGGATACGAATTGAGATCCAGGGATGCATGGAATCTTGCAGAGGATTTTAGGGAAGCTTTGAATATTGAAAGAAATAGAAATGCTGCAGGGAAGATAGGGAAAGAGATGATATTAGAATACTGCGAAATCCTAAGGGATCTCAAAACAAAAACCCTATGGAGGAGGATAAAATTGATAATTTATTAGGTGTTGTTAAGGATTTAAGTTATAAAGTTGCTAGGAATGAGAAAGGGTTATCACATGATAGGCATAATACTTAAAAAAAAAAATGACAGGCCCCTAAGGATGCATGATATGCCTTATCACACAAATTGGAAAGATGGTAAGCCTCTCCTAGATAGTTTAAAAAAAGAAGATAGTAGAGATAACCTTGACTCCTTGAAAATAAATACAACAATTAAAATGGAGGATACACCATGGTGTGTACCCTAAAATATGCAGCACTCTTCTTTTCAGTGTCCAATTGCACAAACTTTGATTAAACCTGCTGATTATAATGATGGTCAGGATCAACAAAATAAAGAGGGTAAGAGTATCAATATGTGCGGGAACAATTATGAGAGGTTTGATTAAAACAAAAGTGTAGTGATTTAATCTTATTATTCTAATGATGAAGAAGCTGGTTATGACAGAAGGGATTTTCAATTTAGAAAACCCAGTAATGAAGAGGTAAGGTCTCTTACTATTGCAGTTGTGGCACAAGAAAGGAGCACATACAATATGAGGAATAGAAGGCTCAGGGTAATTATACTACTTGGAATGTAAAGAAGGTGTCTCAAAACAAATCCTTGATGTTGCAGGTAAAAATGATTCTAGTTTAAATGATTCAAAAGGCAAGAAAGTGCACTTTGAAGAACTCATTGAGCCCAAAGTAAATTCTTCAAATAACAGTTCTTCTAAGGTAGAAAATGAACAAAATAAAAATCACGAGAGTAAGTATGATTCTTCTAGTATAATTAATGTTCCTAATTTTGATATGAAAAAGGCACTAACACAATTAAGGTTTCAGTATCTATAGTAGAAATGATGAAGATCAAAGAACATAGAGAAGCAACACTTTCTTTGTTTTTTGATATTATGAATACACTAGTGAGTCAACCTGATAATGCGAAACTGAAAAATAATGAGGGATTTAAGACCCTAGAGGTTTATGTGGGAGACACAATTACCAAGGAGCCTTCATAGGTAGATCCATTCTATGTCACCCTTTTTGTAAATAATAGGTGTTAGAGTAACTGAGAGGGGGGGGGGAGGGCGGGTGAATTAGTGGCCTAAAAAATATTTCAATTAATCAACCCAAAAACTTAGTACCACAATATTAAGCCTCTAGTTATCTGCAGTCCTATAAGATGAATGCCTTGAAATACTCATAATAAATAACTACTTCTCGGAGTTCACTTTTAAACTTTATTCTTACTGTTTACCGATTAGCAGTCTTTCAGTAATGCAAAACACTAAAGTAATGACTCAAAAAAATTTGACACATGGATTTTTAACGTGGAAACCCTGTTAAGGGAAAAACCACTTGGAATGGTAACCCAAAATTTTCACTCTTCTGAAGTGAGATCGGTGAAGAGCCAACCCTATTAAAGGTTATAAATACAATGTTAGGTGTGACCTTGTTAGAGGATTTAAATAGAATAGTTTTTCACTTGATATCTGACATCTCTATGCTATCTTCTATGACCGAACCCAGTGTAGTTTGTCAAATAGTATCTGGCATCTTATGCTATCTTCATGATCAAAATTTTTGATACTCCTTGGGATGTATCTAAATATAGAAAGGATTGTTAAGTCCTTCTCGGTTAATGTAGAAACTGATCAAATATCAGATTCAACTCCAAGATCCAGCTGCATGCAATAACCTGTCACAAGAATGAAACAACAAAATAGAAAAAGCAGAACTCAGAAGTTTACTCAAAATGTGAGAGAAAAATATCATCTGAATTAATGAACAACAATTACAAAGTTCAACCTTAAAAAGGTGAACGAAACCCTAAAAGGTAAATACTAGGTTGCACATTATTAATTAAGAATTAATTAATAACGCACCTAAGAGAAGCTTAAGCAACTAGAGTAATAATACTCTAACACCCCCCTTAAGCTGAACGTAGGGAGAAAGCTGACCTAGCAAAACTATGAAAGCAAGAAATGGGTCCCGGCGACAAGGCCTGATCAGGTACCCAGTATAAGGAAATCTCTGTAAACCGGAGACAAAGGAGAAAACCCAGTGGGAAAAACTCCTCTCCAAAAAGAGATATAAAAGCAAGCAAGGACAGAAGGAGTGACTACAAGAGACTCTCTCAAAGCCAGTAGTACCATGCATGCTGCCAACCCCCCCGAGAGAGAGGGTCGAGGCTCCAAAGCCCCCCCAGAATGAAGGAACCCCGGGAGCAATGAAAAAATCACTGTGACTCCAATGCAGAGG
>MU226282.1:1201701-1219675 GCA_018584345.1 Thuja plicata
ACATGAGGAGTCTGGTCATGTGTGGCTTCCATGTGTGGTAGTTGTGAGGTGTCAGTCAGGCCACAGAGGGGTCCGACATTGAAAGAAGAATAAGACGGAAGAAGAAGGGTCTTTCTGAATGAAATGAAAAAAAGTAAAATGCACCCCCCCACAATGTATAATCCTATCCCCTGTGCAACTCAAAGAAACAACTACTGAAAGCACAGAAAAAAATGAGAGAAAAACCTGAGTTCTAGAAGCCGAACAGGAGCACAAACAAAGGTATGAATTTGACTGCAAAAATCGGCAACCAAATGGTAAAAAAAGGGAATGAAACCTGTACCAATGCGTCCGTCTCGGAAAGACCTTTTCGACGATATTTCATTTTTTGAAAAATGACACCGTATGCTCAAGTTATGACCAAAAACGTGACAGAAGGTCCAAACAAATGGCTCTCTAGAAAAAAACAGTGACTGCAAAAAAGTTGACAGCCGTATGACCGTCACGGGCCCGTCGCTGATGTCATCATGATGTCATCCTGGAAAAATTTGAAACTCGCTGGAAAACTTGCCAGAAAATTTTGAAAAGTCGCGGGAAAATATTCCGGCAGCTGACGTCAACTGAACAGTGGCGAGCAGGTGGCTGGCGCGGCGGCCAATGGCTGGACGGTGGCCGACTGGTGGCTCGGCGGCGGCCGGTGGGTGGCTCCGCTGTGGAGCACCGCCGGTGTTGCTGCGGCGACCGGTGGGCGGCGCGCCGGTGGGAGGGCTGGGCGCAGGCCGGGCCGGCGGAGGTGGCGGCGGGGTGGCGGCGCGCCTCAGAATGCGCAAAAAAAACTGCATTTTTTGATTTCTTGCCTCGAAAACTATGCCGTACGGCCCTAGACAGCCGAATTTTTTTTTCAGATGCTCCGGAGGCTAAATAGGTCAAATTTTATATCAAAATTCACCGGATCGACCCTCTGAATTCATTGGAGAGGTCTGTTTTGACCCAAGATGCCTCTAAAAAATACAACCCTCCAGATCCAATGTAGAAAACACCAGAAAACCCCAGAAAGAGAGGGCTTGATCCACAGCTCCAGAACAACTTGAACAAGCTGCAACAACAAGGCTCTGATACCATGTAGAAACTGATCAAATATCAGATTCAACTCCAAGATCCAGCTGCATGCAATAACCTGTCACAAGAATGAAACAACAAAATGGAAAAAGCAGAACTCAGAAGTTTACTCAAAATGTGAGAGCAAAATATCATCTGAATTAATGAACAACAATTAAAAAGTTCAACCTTAAAAAGGTGAACGAAACCCTAAAAGGTAAATACTAGGTTGCACATTATTAATTAATAATTAATTAATAACGCACCTAAGAGAAGCTTAAGCAACTAGAGTAATAATACTCTAACAGTTAAGAGAATTTATGATCCAATGGTTAAATTGAAACAATAAATGATCTGTTCACATATACAACTACATACTTGCAGATTTTCAGATCTATTGTAAGCTCATTATAAATTTATGATCAATGTATCTTTTCAATACCTTTTCTCCACTTCTTTCTGCTTGGTGATGCTGTGCTTCTCTGTTGCTCGGTGTCTGTAGAAATATTTAGCTCTTTCCTCAGCTTGATTAACCAGGACTACATGAAGTTGTTCTTCATCAGTTTCTCTCTAGCATCCTCTTCTTCTATTCACTCTCCTAATTCATAATGAATTAGATTGTCTCTTTATAGACATGACATCACCATTTTTAGGTTCTGTATATGTTAAATGTGGCCTTGTTATTCAACCATACACTTCAACATAGTCCTTATTCATAAGCCACATACAGAAGTGAATATGATTTATTCATCCTGCATGCTTGTATGATTCGACTTGTTGCCTTCTATCTAGACGGGGTTTTGAATGGCTCAAAACGAGAGTCTCACAACCTAGACCAATCCAAGAATGAAGGATTTTTCTCCATGAATGCAATGTAATGTAATGCAAGATTAATCTAAGAACATGAAAGATGCAAGATTAATCTAAATGAAATAAAACTAAGACATGATAAGAAGTGAGATTGCAATGCAAGATTATTCTAAGAAATTGAAACTATTCTCTTGAAAATGAGCTTATCTGAAATGAGGTGATGAATTCTAAAATGCAGCAGCAATTCTTTATTCTAACAATGCATATTTTCTCAGGGGGCTTTGAATGAGAAATGGGAGCTCTTTTATAGACTACGAGTCTTCTCAGAATAGAAAGTTTCCTTTTTGAAATAAAATAGATAGAAAAGCTAGTTCAAATTAGCAATCTTTCTTTAAAAGAAAACATAAATTGTTTTCCCTTTGTTTTTAACTGTTTTCTTTTTGATTTTAACTGTTTTCTTTCTCTTTAAAGCATTGTTAATTCAAAGTTTCTATTTCTGAGTATGAGAGAATATTTTTTGATAGAATATTTAATTAAATAAATAGAATATGACCTCATAAATGTGTTTTTCTCAATTATTTGAATAATTAAATTCAATTTTTGAAATAAGAATATTTATTTAATAAATAAATATTATTTAATTTCTTTTTATGTGTTTTAACTAAAAGGGGTGAATTTAATTTAATTAAAGTGCTAGGACTTTATAATAAAATTAATTCAATCATAGGGTTTATTTAGCTAATTGATTGATATTTAAGAATTAAATATAATGTATGATTAATGCAGATTTATGATTTTCTACATTTGACACTTAAGTCGAGTAGAGTCAGTCAAAACTTAGAATTGCCTAGTACAATAGGACTTTGATGATTCAGAAGAATGACAAATGCAACAAAATTGGTTAGGGTTGCAAGATGCCAATTTTGGGGTGTTACATTTTGCCCCTCTTTGAATTGATGTGCGAGCAGTGCATTGATTCAAAGAATAGTCTGATGTCTGAAGCACAGAAGAAAAGATTTTGAAAATTGATGAAGCAAAGATCGATTGATGAAGATTTCAGAGCCATCTCCAAAACATAGCTTAACTCTCCGAAGTCTAGGTTAGATTTCCAAGACACCAGTCAAGTAGAGTTTTCGAGGGTCATCTTCAAAACGAAGCTTGATCCTCAGGAATCCGGGTTAGATTGCTCCAATACCTAATAGATTAAGATTTTAAGAATCATCTCCAGAACGAAGCTTGATCCTCAGGGATCTAAGTTAGATTGCTTAGATACCTAATAGATTGATATCTTTCAAAAGACTGTCTCCAGAACAAGGCTCAACCTTTAAGAGTCAGGGTTAGATTGCCTCGATACCTGTCCATAAAAAGATAGTCAATAAAGATCTTTAGGACTATCTCGAGAACGAAGCTTAGTCCCCCAATATCTAGGTTAGATTTCCCAGACACTGGTTAGATCGAGTTTCAGAATCATCTCCAGAATGAAGCTTGATTTTCAGGACTCAGGGTTAGGTTGCCCCATTTCCCAATAGATGAGATTTTTGAGAATCATCTCCAAAACAAAGCTTGATCCTCAAGAATCTAAGTTAGATTTCTCAGATACTTAATATATATCGAGAATCATCTATAGAATGGAGCTTGATCCTCAGGGTTCCAAGTTAGATTGCTTCGATACCTAATAGATTAAGAGATGTAGGGAATAAAGACGCCCCTATTAATTGTGGAGTATCCAGTTTTGACTATGAAGTACAAAAAATGAACATGCCCCAAGTGATGAGATACCCCTAGCAATAAAGATTTTTGAATATCAGATTAGATTGATAAAAATAGATTCAATGATGTAATCATCTTGCCCCCTCGGGAGCGAAATAGAAGGATGACATGTCATAATGCTGATTGAGAGCGAGAAATCACAGATAGATGTTGAATCGAGGGTCCAGAAGAACTCATAACAGATTACAGAAGAATTCAGAAGATTTAGAATCAATTTTGAGCGATGTCGAGGTCTAGGTTGACCAAGTTTGACTAGGGTTGACTAGAGTTGACCAGAGTTGACTAGAGTTGACTTTTGATGAAAAAGGTGAAGATTTGAGAAAATATTGGTCAGGTATGATTCTGACAAGAAAGCGACATCAAAAAGCCAACTGTACAAGTGTCTGATCGCGTCGGTCCCAAAAATTTTAAAATGCGATTTTGAGCTATATAGAAGTGTCAGATTTTGATTTTGATCCCAAAAATGGATTCAAAGTGGTCCAATTTGCCAGTGGTGAAATTTTTACGCAAATCGGAGCACTTTTGAAATTTAGGTCAAAACCTATATGAGTCCAAAAGGTCATTTTCGAATCATTTGCATCCGTTGACTTTTGAGATTTGAGCTCTGAGAGAAAATGGTGGTCCCCATGAGCACTCATCGTTTCAAGCAATCCACGCAGCACAGTCGGCCAACAATGTATGGACCCCCGGTAAGTGGTCAATTATCCTCTTTGTGAATTCAAATTTCATTGCTTTCTGTCAAATTTTCATTGTTTTTTCGCGTTTTTAGAAAGTGGGCCGCGGTTTCTCACGCGAGGAACTAGTTTCTTCGCGCGGCCCATGAAGAAAGCTCGCTCGAGAAAATACCAAAAGGTAGATGCTTGCACCGGTCGGTGGGTATCCTCGCATGGGAGGGTACCCACGTCTCGAGTGGGAAACCCTCTGATAAGGGGGTTTCTCGCACGGACAGGCAAGAAACTTCCTGTGGGGATAAAACTTCACGCGAGCCAAAAAATTCTTCACGCGAAAGGCTACTCCTTCGCATGGGGAAATCTTAACAGTTTGAATGCAAAATAAGTCTACGTCGCATCCAATAGCATTTGCATCAGCATTTTTCCTGTCCGTAGGATGTCTGTAATGCTTTAATTCTCATTTATGCATTGATTATCGTGAATCATGAGCCGAGTACTGATCATGCATTGTTGTTCGCATGTTTTGCAGGTCGATTTCCTAGACATTGCATTTAGGTCACATCATCCAGCTATCAGTGGGCTAGTGAGACAGTTAGACGATGCAGAGATTGCACATATTGACATTTTGGGCTTGTCACATCTTTGTGAGGTACCTGAGATTCAGGTAAATCACAGTTTATTAGGAGCTTTGGTGGAGTTTTTCCATTCAGAAATGAACACCTTCCACCTACCTCAGGGCGAGATGACAGTGACACCTGAGGATATCTACAGGATTCTTCAGATACCCTTCCACAGACCCAGAGTGGAGTATGAGGTGCAGCCACGGTCGGGTACACTAGCACTGCGAGAGATCTTGCAGGATGATCTTGTCATGGGTAGAGCCATCCCATGGGAGGAGTTGATCAGGGATTACGAACCTGGGCACCGATTGGCCATGGTTTTGGCAGCATTCCTTAGATGATATCTGATACCAGACTAAGGTCAGCATGGTTTTGAGTGTGGCTGGGGTCAGATGCTACAGAGGATGCTAGCCGAGCCTATTAGATATGGATGGGGTCAGTGTATGCTGGCCCATATGTACCATGAGATGCATGAGATCGCCTACAGAGAGGTGAAGAGTATGGCCACAGGAGTGTTCATTCTACGGGTGTGGGAATGGGAGCACCTGCCAGTTACCCGGCCTGTGTGTAAGGATTTGAGACAGCCATTGGAGCTGTATATATATAGCTACAGAGGTTTGATTACTCAGCCCGCGCTGGGTAAGATAGAGCAGTGGCGAGCGACCCTTGATGATTTGGTAGCTGTGACATGGCGACCATGGAGGTTGACAAAGGATTGGGATGATGCCAGCGATCAGCTGGGTTACATGCTTGTGTCATAACCACTCTTTGGTCGGGCTATATCTATTATTGAGCGGTTTCCTCTGACACGTGTTTAGCAGTAGTTTGGCCGGGCACAAGAGATTTCATAGGAGTACTGTTCCTATGCTCGTTTTGCTGATGAGCTTAAGAAGGGATGGTCAGCCAAGTTAGATACTTGTTGATGTATGATCGATGTATGAGCCCTAACGTGGACTGGATGGGATTACTTGAGCGGGATCACAAATGGCGACATGACCGTAGAGTACATGGAGTATTTTGTCTCACATCCCTTCCCACGATTTACAGATCCAATTGGTATGGGAGTTCCAGCGCAGGTAGTGCACCCACAAGTGCCACAATAGTAGGCACCAATGCCTCCACCACAACAGGTACCGCAGCCACCACTACAGCAGGTGCCATGACCATGCACCGTATAGGTGGACATCCCTGCATGACAGATGCAGATTGATCCTAGTGCGAGTAGCAACGGATGACAGAGCAGGAGGAGGAAGGCGACATAGTTAGATGATGTGCCAGAGCAGACAGATCAGTAGGAGGTACCAGTGGAGGATGCGATGCAGGAGGATCAGCCTACATTGGAGCCAGTATAAGGTCCAGTACCTAGAAATGCCTTATCGCAGGCACAGGAGGCCCTGTGGAGAGCCAGAGAGAGGGTGCGACAGTTGGTGAGGCAGGTTACAGACTTGCAGGTATAGGTTTCTGTGCGGGATGCTTGGCTACTAGATAGAGATCGGGAGCTGCAGGATGTCCAAGGGAAGCTAGAGAGGGCTCAGGAGGAGACTCGACATCAGACTGCCTAGACCACGGTGGGTGCCATAAATGTATATATTAAATGTGGCCTTGTTATTCAACCATACACTTTAACATAGTCCTTATTCATCAGCCACATACAGAAGTGAATATGAGTTATTCATCTTGCATACTTGTATGATTCGACCTGTTGCCTTCTATCTAGACAAGATTTTGAATGGCTCTCAGAATGAGAGTCTCACAACCTAGACCAATCCAGGATTTTTCTCCATGAATGCAATGTAATGTAATGCAAGATTAATCTAAGAACATGAAAGATGCAAGATTAATCTAAATGAAATTAAACTAAGACATGATAAGAAGTGAGATTGCAATGCAAGATTATTCTAAGAAATTGAAGCTATTCTATTGCAAATGAGCTTAATTGAAATGAGATGATGAATTCTAAAATGCAACAAAAATTCTTTATTCTAACAATGCATATTTTCTCAGGGGGCTTTGAATGAGAAATGGGAGCTCTTTTATAGACTGAGAGTCTGCTTAGAATAAAAAGTTTCCTTTTTGAAATAAAACAGATAGAAAAGCCAGTTCAAATTAGCAAGCTTTCTTTAAAAGAAAACAATAAATTGTTTTCCCTTTGTTTTTAACTGTTTTCTTTTTGATTTTAACTGTTTTCTTTCTCTTTAAAGCACAGTTAATTCAAAGTTTCTATTTCTGAACAGGAGAGAAGATTTTTTGAGAGAATATTTAATTAAATAAATATAATATGACCTCATAAATGTGTTTTTCTCAATTATTTGAATAATTAAATTTAATTTTTGAAATGAGGATATTTATTTAATAATTAAATATTATTTAATTCCTTTTTATGTGTTTTAACTAAAAGGGGTGAATTTAATTTAATTAAAGTGCTAGGACTTTATAATAAAATTAATTAAATCATAGGGTTTGTTTAGCTAATTGATTGATATTTAAGAATTAAATATAATGTATGATTAATGCAGATTTAAGATTTTCTGCATTTGACACTTAGGTCGAGTAGAGTCAGTCAAAACTTAGAATTGCCTAGTACAATAGGACTTTGATGATTTAGAAGAATGACAAGTACAAAAAAATTGGTTAGGGTTGCAAGATGCCAATTTTGGGGTGTTATAGGTTTTTGAATTTCTTGTTCTTGGTGTGATTCATAATCTTAGCCAATCTTGCTTTAAAATTTTTCTTCAGTTTTATCCCTTAGATTTCTCCTTGACAACTGGAATAAAACAACTTTAATTTTTTCACTTATCTCTGGCTTTAACTTGTCGATGAAAACAATGTTAACAACCAGTTAACTCCTTTAGCTCTTTCCAACCAAGTCTTTTTTCATTTCCAAACTTTAGTTCCTTTCAGTGTTTTAATTCTTGTTATCTTTGGTCAACACTTCAGTTCTCCTTGGGTTTCTCCGTTGGGGTTGTCTGTCCGTCGGGTAACACTATTGTTCTATCTGTTAGGTAACACTATTGTTCTATCCGTCGGTAATTCTTGCGATTCTACTCATTGGTAATGCTTGTTAATTTTCTTTCTTGGGCATCACTTTGACTTTACTCTCAGGGTTCTCAATCCATCAGTGTGCATTGTCCATTGGTGTTTGTTGTCACTTTGTGAATACTGAAATTTTATGCATTACTGATAGCATAGCCTTTATCTTTCTGGTTCTCTGAAGTCTTTGACACTTTGTATATAACCAATAAGATTATATCAAGTTGACATCAATTATAATACAATCCATTAACTGATTTAATGTCTTGCATTATCTTTCTACATTTCGGTGATCACCAACTTAACATCTTTAAACATTCAATTAGTTATGGTTAATCAATCTCTCCCTTTGGCATTGATGGAAATACACTACATTATGACATTGTATTATTACTAAAATAATATGAAATATAACAGTTGATGTTCATCAAACTACCAAACTTCTTGTTCTATAACCAATACAAATGTCTGGCTCTCAGTAAGCTCATATAGCTTAGATTTGTTTCTTGCGGAGTGTCCTTGTTCAATCTTCAATCGCTTTATTGGATAGATGTAGTAGTTTCTATTTTTGTTCTGTGTTGTCCCTTGATTGTTCCTCTCCTTGATAATCTTTTTTTCCTTTGATAACAATAAGTCATCTCTCCCTTTGTGTGTATTCTCTTCCTCATGATACTTCTCTCTTTTGATATTCCTCTCCCTTTGATGGATATTTCATATGTATATATATAATCTCTCTCCTTTGGATCTTCTCAGGATAATCTCTCCCTTTGAATCCTTAGGAACTTCTCTCCCTTTGAATCTCTCTCCCTTTGACAACAATGCTAAAGTAATCATTGAGCATTCCAAAGTTGTATCCTTTCTCATTTTTATAATATTCTCCTTGAATTTCCCTTCCATCAGCAACATAGCTCTGTATTAGCCAAAATAATCTCTGGTGTTTGGTGTAGATTTGTACCTTGCTATGTACAAACATTTCTTTGTAGTCCAATTTTTGCTTGCATCAACATGAATGATGTTCTGATTTGTGTATAGGCTGATGCAATCTCCTAGTCATCTTTATTGACCGATAGACAAGGGCTGGACCCCTAGTCTCCTTTTCAGGTACTCAAATGTATCTTTTGGTAATGACTTGGTGAATATGTCAACTAATTGTTCCTTTGATTAAACATATTCTAGTATCACTTCTTTTTCTTGCACTTGTTCTCTTAAGTAATGATACTTGATTTCTATATGCTTAGTCTTAGCATGCATGACTGGATTCTTTGACATGTTAATTGCACTGGTATTATCACAATAGATAGTCACTTGTTCAAAATTTTTCATATTCATACCTTCCATTAATTGTTTGATCCATGTAATATTAGAGCAGTTTGTAGCAATAACCACATATTATGGTTCTATAGTAGATTGTGAGATGCATCCTTGCCTTTTGTTGATCCATGTGACAAGTCTGTCACCCATGAAGAATGCTCCTCAAGTTGTGCTCTTCCTATCATCTAGGTTTCTTGCCCAATCAACATCTGTATAGAATTGAAGCTCAAATTTACCCTTTTTGTTATACCATAAGCCATGGTCCTCGATGTTATTCAGATATCTCATAATTCTCTTGACAATAGTCATATATGATTCTTTGGGATTAGCAGAGAATCTTGCAACTATTCCATTTGCATGTGCTATATCTAGTCTGGTATGAACAACATACATTAGTTTTCCAATCATTGATCTATATAGGGTCTGATTTACCTCATTTTACTTATCTTCCTTTGTCAGCTTACTTCTGGTAGCCATAGGTGTTCCAACTAGCTTAGAATCTTCCATCTTGAATATCTTGAACACTTCCTTGATGTATTTGGACCGAGTGATATATATACCCGCATCTTGTTGAAGAATCTATAGACCAAGAAAAGAATTTGATTTCCCCAAACATAGACATTTCAAACTCTTTGCTCATTTCATTAGAAAAGGATTTACATAACATTTCATTTCCACCAAATATGATATCATCAACAAATATTTAAGCAATCAGAATATTACCATCGGTATCTTCTTTTAAGTACAGATTTCTATTTTCACTTGTTCTTACAAATTCAATGGTTATGAGATAGGAGTGAAGCCTTTCATACCAAGCTCTCAGTTCTTGTTTCAATCTATACAAGGCTTTATGCAGTCTACATACCATGTTTCTCTTGTCTAGATCAACAAACCCTTCTGGTTGTTCAATGTATACCTCTTCTTCCAGGAATTCCATTTAGGAATGTAGATTTGACATCCATCTGGTATACCTTGAATCCTTTGAATGTAGCATAAGAAAGTAAGATTCTTACTCCTTCTAGTCTAGCAACCGGTGCAAAGGTTTCTCCATAATCAATACCTTCTTCTTGTGCATATCCCTTGCGTACTAACCTTGCTTTGTTTCTTGTGACTTCTCCATTCTCATTCAGCTTGTTTTTGAATATCCATTTGGTACCGATGACATTCTTGTCATCTGGTCTCGGTACTAGTGTCCATGTCTTTTTCTTCTCAATCTGTTCTATTTCCTCATTCATTACACTTATCCATTCTTCATGTTCAAGTGCAATATTAACAGATTTAGGCTCAAAATCACAAATTAAACATCTGATGTTTAGTGACTACTTCTAGTTCTCATTCCAGCCTTCTTGTCTCCTATGATATGATTTTGTGGCTGATGTCTTCTGACATACTTGGAAAGTTTTGGTTCATCTTTGTGTTCATCATTCTGATCATCATCTGGACCTTCATTATGATTTTTGTCACTCGGAACATCATCTTGAGGATTTTCCTAATTTTTGGTAATTGCAGCCTGATGCTCGGGTGCAATGTTTTGTTTCTCAGGAGTGATACACTGTTGCTTAGGTAGAGTGTCAGGTTATTTGGTGTAAACAAACCTATTTTAGTCCTCTATCTCTTTTCTTCTTTCCTTATCATTCTTCTCTGCAAATTCCTCTATTCTTACATTTGCACTTTCAATGATCTTGTTAGAGGACTTGTTAAGACACTTATAGGCCTTTCTTTTGGTGGAATACCCTAGAAAGATACCTTCATCACTTTTAGAGTAAAGCTTCCCATTTCTATCATCCTTAAAAATATAATATTGACTACCAAAAATTCTGAAGTAACTTACATTGGGTATGTAACCATACCATAGCTCATAGGGTGGCTTCTTTGTGTCCTTCTTCAATTGTACTCTGCTCAATGTGTAGACAAAAATAATGACAGCTTCCCTCCAGAAAGTTTGAGTGATGATTTTATCAATCATCAATGTTCTTGCACAATCAACAATGGATCTGTTTCTCCTCTCAACAATCCCATTTTGCTGTGGTGTTCTTGGTGCAGAAAGTTATCTTTTAATTCCATGCTTATTGAAATAGTTTGTGAATTCATCAGAGACAAATTCCCCTCCTCTATCTGACCTTAAGCATTTCAATTATTTACCACTTTATTTTTCTACCATAGCCTTCTACCATTTAAACATATTGAATGCTTCTGATTTATCTTTTAAGAACATAACTGTCATCATTCTAGAATAATCATCTACAAAGAGAATAAAATACCTATCACCATAGTAACTCTTTGTCTTCATGGTTCCACATAGATCAGTATGGACTAATTTTAGAATTGAATCAGATGTATGGGCTTTACTCTTGAAGCTAGACTTTATCATTTTACCCTTTTGACAATTCTTACACATGATATGCTCGGGCTTAGACATTCTCGGTAAGCCTCTTACTTTCCTTTTATTGCTTGTCTTTATCATGTTGTCAAAATTCACATGACATTGTATTTTATGCCACAACCATATGTCTTCATTTCTAGCCATTAAAAAAGTGGTGTTAATGTCATCAAGATAGAAAAGGTTACCTTTTGTCTGTTCACCAGTTCTGTTCAACCTTCCTAATTTATTGAAGATCTTTTCATTCTTATTCTCAAATTCTACTCGGTGACCAAATTCTACTCGGTGACCTGTGTTATTCAGCTGTGAAACACTCCATAGATTATAATTAAGTCCTTTTACCTAGTTTTCATTTTCACATTTGATCAGGTTATTCAACATTATAGTTCCTTTACCTTCAACTTGACAAGGTGTGTCATTACCCATTCTTACTAAACCACCATTATAGTACTCAAAAGTTTCAAACTTTTGTTTATCATTGGTCATGTGGTGAGTGCAGCCACTATCTATGATCCAAACATCATTCTTACTTACTTTAGATATGAGTGCAATTTCTGCATACCTTTCTTCTTCTTCATTTGAATCATCCTTCATGGCTACAAATACCATCTCAATGTCTTCATTAGACTCGGTGTCAGTATCATCAACTCTGTTCTCAGTCAGGTAACAAGCTTTCTTCCCTTTGTCCTTGTAGTCTCGGGTATCTCTTTTGTTAGAATGTCGGTTGCTTCAGTAATCTCTGTTATCACCTCTATCAAACTTATTTTCATATGATCTGTCATTACTTCTATTAGGACATCTTGCAGCAAAGTGTCCAACCTCTTTACAATTAAAACATACAAGTGTTAATTTAACTTTGTATCTACCTTTGCCTCTCTGCAATCTTCTTTCCATTAGTGCTTCAATCTCATCAAGATCTTGGTCATCACTATCACTATCACTATCACTATCACTATCACTATCACTATCACTATCACTATCACTATCATTCCTCATAGTGTGTTTGTGACTTGATTTACTTATTTTCAAAGAAGATTTAAATGCATACTCTATAGATGGTAAGCCACTATTATCAAAGTTATTCATCTCAAATGAAATCAGTCTACCAATCAGACTATTTAGAGTAACATTATTGTTTGTAACTGCTCTCATTTCTTGTATACCAGATACTCTAATAGCATATATATGTAGTAAGGTTCTTAGGATTTTACTTACCACTGTCTCTTCTTCAAGTACACCTCCAAATCCTTGGATAGCATTTACTACCTCTTTTTATTCTGCAGCTACACTGAGTGATATTTTCTCCTTCTTTAATCCTTAGGTCATCAAACCTTCCTCTTAGGATTTCTTCCTTGGCTCTTAGTTCATTAGCATCTCCTCCATGTACTAGCTTCAATTTATCCCACATTTTCTTTACAAAGGTGCATGTTTTGACATCTTGAAACTCAACATCGGAGAGTGAGGAAGCAAGCTCTATCATCATGCAATTATGATTATGCTTTTCTCTCAGTTGCTCAAGTGTGTGAGGTCCTGTAGGAAACACATATTTAGTATCTAAGTATTGAACAATATCCTTTCCAAGACCTAATAGGTGGAGTCTTATTCTTCTTTTCCATGATGCAAAGTTGTCTTTGTTCAACTTGGGCACATCTCATTTTTTCATCTTGTGATCTTTTGCTTGAGCTTTTAAACTCCCTTTCTAAGCATACAAGCTCTGATACCAATTGTTAGAATAACTGAGGGGGGGGGGGGGGGGGGGANAGGGGGGGGGGGGAGGGGTGAATCAGTGACCTAAAAAATATTCCAATTAATCAAACTAAAAAATTAGTACCACAATATTAAGATTCTAGTTATCTCCAGTCCTATAAGATGAATGCCTTGAAATAATGATAACAAATAACTACTGCTCAGAGTTCACTTTTAAACCTTATTCTTACTATTTACCGATTAGCAGTCTTTCATTTACCAAAATAAAATAAATGGATTATTGTATACCAATCAATCTAGATTTCATTATGTGTAATGCAAAACAATAAAGTAATGACTCATAAACACATTTGACACATAGATTCTTAACGTGGAAACCTCATTAAGGGAAAAACCACTTGGGACCAGTAACCCAAAATTTTCACTCTTCTGAAGTGAGCTCGGTGAAGAGCCAACCTTGTTAAAGGTTACAAACACACTGTTAGGTGTGAACTTGTTAGAGGATTTAAATAGAATAGTTTCTAACTTGATATCTGACATCTTTATGCTACCTTCTATGACCAAACCCAGTGTAGTTTGTCAAATGCTATCTGGCATCTTATGCTATCTTCATGATCAAAATTGTTGATAATCCTTGGGATGTATCTCAATATATAAAGGATTGTTAATTCCTACTCAGTTAAGAGACTTTTTGATCCAATGGTTAAATTGAAATAGTAAATGATCTGTTCACATATATAACTACAAACTTCTAGATTTTTAGATCTATTGTAAGTTCATTATACCTTTCTGATCAATGTATCTTTTCAATATCTTTGCTCCACTTATTTCTACTCAGTGATGTTGTGCTTCTCTGTTGCTCAGTGTCCACAAAAATCTTTAGCTCTTTCCTCATCTTGATTGATCAGAACTGTATGAAGTTGTTCTTCATCAGTTTCTCTCCAGCATCCTCTTCTTATATTCACTCCCCTTATTCATAATGAATTATATTGTCTCTTTATCACCATTTCTAGGTTCTTGAATTTCTTGTTCTTGGCGTGATCCACAATCTTAGCCAATCTCACTTTAAAATTTTGCTTCAGTTTTATCCCATAGATTTTTCCTTGACAAATAGAATAAAAAAAATTTAAATCTTTCACTTATCTCTGGCTTTAACTTGTCGATGAAAACAATGTTAACAACAAGTTAACTCCTTCTTTAGCTCTTGCCAGCTAAGTCTTTTTTCATTTTTGAACTTCAGTTCCTTTCAGTGTTTTAACTCTTGTTAGCTTCGATCAACACTTTTGTTCTCCTCGGGTTTCTCTGTTGGGGTTGTCTATCCGTTGGGTAACACTATTGTTTTGTCTGTGGGTAATTCTTGTGATTCTACTCATTGGTAATGCTTGTCAATTTTCTTTCTTGGGTATCACTATGACTTTACTCTCGGGGTTGTCTATCCGTCGGTGTGCACTGTCCATCGGTGTCTGTTGTCACTTTATGAATACTGAACTTTTATGCATTAATGATAGCATAACCTTTATCTTTTTGGTTCTCTGAAGTCTTTGACACTTTGTATATAACCAATCATATTAGATCAAGTTTACATCAATGACACTACAATCCATTAACTGATTTAATCTCTGGCTTTATCTTTCTGCATTTCGGTGATCACCAACTTAACATATTCAAACATTCAATTAGTTATGGTTCATCAATAGGTTTATTAGAAATTGTATGATAGATTCAAGAGCCGCTGTTAATGTTATGCCATATGATGTTATGGGAATTTTGGGTACGAAGGTTGATACCTCATATGGATCATGTTATGTAATGGATAACCGAGAGGTCCCTGTTGTAGGAACAATGAAATATGTTGAGGTAAAGATTGTTGCATTCCCTGAGGAAAATATAGAATGGATATAATTTTTATTCATATTTAGCCTCACTATGGGATGTCGTTGTTAAGAAAATGGGCAGCTGCAGTTTGAGGTAATATACAGTTGGATTTATCTTATTCTACCATTCCCATAAATGGTAATGAGGTAAAGTTGTATAGGGAGCCTAGAGCCCCTATTGTAGTGAAAAAATGGATCATAATCAAATGACTTGTTTTTCTTGATATTAAATTGGATAACTTTAAAGTGCATCAAGTCAAGCCTTTGTTAAAAAGCACTGAACCTATTATCAAGGAACTGTAGTTACAACAAGAGGGTTTGTGGCAATTGTATTTTGATGGTGCATTCTCCAAAGAGGGATTAGGAGTAGGTATTTTTTTTTATTTCTCATTTAGGTGTCACATTTAAGTACTCTTTTTTGCTTGCTTTTGAGTGCACAAATAATGTTGCTGAATACGAGGCACCCATGTTGGAAATGAGAGTGTCTATGAAACATAAGATTAAAATGTTAAGGATTCAAAATTTCTTGTTTCACAGGTCAAATATTTGTATGCTTCCAAAAATAAAAGATTGAAACAATACAAACACGCAATATGGGATAAATTGGAGCTTTTTAATGCCTTTTCATTTGAGTGGGTAGAAAGGTAAAAAAATATTATGGCTTATTTTCTAGAAAATGTTTCTTTGAAAGAAAATGATTTAACATTAACTGGAATTTCCCTAATAGAGACAAAGTCTAGGCCTTCTATTCCTGACAATATTTATAATTGGAAAGTTTTTGAAGATGATGATGATATTCTAAAATGTTGGAGAGTTGGCGATAACCATTTTTGGGCTAATGGTCACTAGCTTGTGGGAGGTAAGATTCTTAAAATTTTTGGTTGGAGAGCTAGCGATGGGTGGTTTTGATTTCCTTTCTCACCAGCTCGCAAGGTTATGAAGCCTTAACACATTCAAGTAGAGAGATCAAGAGTGTACTACTACCGGCTTGTCTCTAGATCTCTAGCTATCATAAAAGGCAGTCATTGGGGCTGAGAGTTAGCAAAAATGTACCATGTGTCTGATGACATGTAACTGATTAAATGATTGACTATATTAAGTTAAAGATGATGCAAGACATTAAATCAGTTAATGGTTTGTATTGTCATTGATATCAACTTGATATCATCTATATGGTCATATACATAATGAAAAAGACTTCAGAGAACCAATGGAATAAAGGTTATGCTTCCAGCAATGCATAAAAGTCTAGTATTCACTAAGTGACAGACTACACCGGCGGAGTGCACACCATTGGTAAAGACAGAGATTAAAGTCATAGTGATGCCCGACAAGCAGAAGAAAGTATTGCCCGAAGAAGCAGAATCACTTGATGCCCGACGAACAAGATCCAATGATGCCCGACGGACGGAGATCCTGAAGCTAACTGAAGCAACACCGATGCAACTGGAAGTTGTCACCGGCGATGAATTGCAGAATTGACCGACGGAACAGCGAGATTAGAAAATGACAAAATATCTAGCTAGCAGAGCTAAAGGATAGACTGAACTGGTTGTTTTATTTGTTTTATTTGACCACAGTTAATTAAGTAAATTTGTACAGTTGGCAAGAAGATAACTACAAGATAAATCAGGAGTTAAAGCCATAAATCAATTTGGCTGGATTGTTTTTCACGCCAAGAATCAAGAATCAAGAACCTAGAATTAAGGAAAATCATGTCTATTTAAGAGATAAGCAATAATTCATTCTCGTGTGGTCAATACACAATCAGATACACGGGGGAGTGAACTGATAGAAGATGCTAAAGAGAAACTAATGAAGGATTAACTTCATACACTCCTGATCAATCAAGCTGAGGAAGAGCTAAAGAATTCTACAGACACCGACGAATAGAGAAGCACAACATCATAGAGTAGAAAGAGTTAAGTACAAAGGAATTATAGTGTTACATTGATCAGAAAGATTTTTTAAGTAAATAGATCTGAAAATATGCAATTTAGTTGCATTAGAAACATATCATTTTGTTTCAGTTTAACCATTGAAGCATTAAGTCTCTTAACAGAGCAGGAATTAATAGTCTTTTGTAATTGAGGTATATCCTAACAGATTACCAGAAGGATGACTCATGATAGTAGCACTGGTCTTACCTAAAGCCTATTGAAAGTCTAAGAAGGAGGCTGATTCAAGGATGGTAGTAAGATTTTGCATAAAGCCTATTCACAGCCATGAGACTGATTCAAGGATAGTAGCGTAGATGCCTGATACTTAGTGACAACCTATGTATTGAAAATCCTCTAACAAGGTTTCACTTAACAGTGTGTTTGTAACCTTTAACAGGGTTGGCTCCTAACAGGGCTCACTTCAGAATAGTGAAATTTGGGGTACCGGTCTCGGTGATTTTTTCCCTTAACAGGGTTTCCACGTTAAAATCCTTGTGTTATATGTGTATGGTTTATTACTTTAGTGTTTTACATTCTGCATAGGCATTTATGGATTGACTGGTATAATCTGCATACTTACTGAGTATCGGTAAATATAGTTTACTGCTTATCGGTTATTAAGGAGAAACATGACAGACAAGGTAAAACGATAGACAATTATTTGTTTCAAATATTTCAAAGACATGCATCTTGTTGGGACTTAATAATTTGAGAAGTATTGATTGGTGGATTAAAGTTTAAATTGGATAATTTTTTAGGCCACTGATTCACCCCCCCTCTCAGT
>MU226282.1:1224928-1240089 GCA_018584345.1 Thuja plicata
TGATGCAAGACATTAAATCAGTTAATGGTTTGTATTGTCATTGATGTCAACTTGATATCATCTGTATGGTCATATACATAATGACAAAGACTTTAGAGAACCAATGGAATAAAGGTTATGCTTCCAGCAATGCATAAAAGTCTAGTATTCACTAAGTGACAGACTACACCGGTGGAGTGCACACCATCGGTAAAGACAGAGATTAAAGTCACAATAATGCCCGACGAGTAGAAGATAGTATTGCTTGATGAAGCAGAATCACTTGATGCCTGATGAAAAAGATCCAATGATGCTCAACGGATGGATATCTCGAAGCTAACTAAAGCGACATCGACAAAATTGGCAGTTGTCACCTGCGACGAACTACAGAATTGACCGATGGAATAGAGAGATCAGAAAATGACAAAATATCTAGCTGGCAGAGCTAAAGGATAGACTTAACTAGTTGTTTTATTTGACCACAGTTAAGTAAGTAGATTTTTACAGTTGGAAAGAAGATAACTACGAGATAAATCAGGAGTTAAATCCATAAATCAATTTGGCTGGATTGTTTTTCACGCCAAGAATCAAGAATCAAGAATCAAGAACCTAGAATTAAGGAAAATCATGTGTATTTAAGAGAGAAGCAATAATTCATTCTCGTGTGGTCAATACACAATAAAATACATGGGGGAGTGAACTGATAGAAGACGCTGAAGAGAAATTGATGAAGGATTAACTTCATACAGTCCTGATCAATCAAGCTGAGGAAGAGCTAAAGAATTCTGCAGACACCAACAAATAGAGAAGCACAACATCACAAAGTAGAAAGAGTTAAGTACAAAGGAATTTTAGTGTTACATTGATCAAAAATATTTTGTAAGTAAATAGATCTGAAAATCTGCAATTCAGTTGCAATAGAAACAGATCATTTTGTTTCAGTTTAACCATTGAAGCATTAAGTCTCTTAACAAAGTAGGACTTAATAGTCTTTTGTAATTGAGTTATATCCTAACAAATTACCAGAAGGTTGACTCATGATAGTAGCACCGGTCTTACCTAAAGCCTATTGACAATCTAAGAAGGAGGCTGATTCAAGGATGATAGTAAGATTTTGCATAAAGCCTATTGACAGTCATGAGACTGATTCAAGGATGGTAGCGTAGATGCCAGATACTTAGTGACAACCTATGTATTGAAAATCCTCTAACAAGGTCGCACTTAACAGTGTGTTTGTAACCTTTAATAGGGTTGGGTCCTAACATGGCTCACTTTAGAAGAGTGAAAATTTGGGGTACCGGTCCCAGTGGTTTTTTCCCTTAACAGGGTTTCCACGTTAAAATCCTTGTGTTATATGTGTATGGTTTATTACTTTAGTGTTTTACATTCTGCATAGGCATTTATGGATTGACTGGTATACTCTGCATATTTACTGAGTATCGATAAATACAGTTTACTGCTTATCAGTTATTAAGGAGAAACAAGACAGACAAGGTAAACCGATAGACAATTATTTGTTTCAAATATTTCAAAGGCATGCATCTTGTTGGGACTTAATAATTTAAGAAGTATTGATTGGTGGATTAAAGTTTAAATTGGATAAATTTTTAGGCCACTAATTCACCCCCCCCTCTCAGTTATTACTAACAGTGTCTGAATGGTTTCACCGGGATATTGATAAGATGTAACAGAGAAAGAGAGGTTGGGAAAATTAGGGAAATTCATGTGGAATTCTTCATGCCTTTCACTGCAATTTTTAAAATTTAAATTCATGAAGGAATATTCTCAAAATTTACATTCATACCAATGATAGCCCCAATTAATTGATGTGACTATGTTACAGGAATTGATGGTGGAATGCATAAAATTAATGGTTGAGATGACGACCACTGAGCTTCAACTCAAGAATTTATAAAAGGCCAGATTGTATTGAAGATTTTCACACAAATGCAAATTTCTCTCTGAGTCCTATTATGAATGCAAAAGGTGTTTGAAGCTATCTGAATTGTGAGGTAGTGCTGGTTTTGAAGGGTATCAGTTCAGTTGCTGAGTTGATTGTGCTTCTTGAATAATTGCAAATATGAGCAAGGAACTGTCTAGTGGTAGTTCTAAGGCAAGAGAAAAGAAGGAAAAAGGAAAGAAGTATTCAAAGGAATTCATAGACCTCTTACCATGAAATTCAAATAGTTTGTATACAAATGAATATGCATGGAAAGATGGCTGTAGCCAATGCAGAAACCTAGAAACCCCAAATTCCTCTAGAGCTTTTGTTTTTCATTATTTCTGGAATAATAGAGTTAAGGGCATTCAAATGTCAAATCCATGGGAGATGAATATGGAAAATGTGGTAGTTCTTGATGCATACATGGATGTCGACTTAGTAAGGGAATTGGTGAAGGCATATTGCTCTACAACTAGGGTCATTAGAAGAAAGGATAAATCAACCTTGGTGATTATAAACATAACAAGTTTTGTGGAATCATTTCAAATATTAGGTGTCACCTACATAAATATTGATTTGGATAAAGAAAAAAAGAATTATGAGGCCCACAAAAGGGTACTAAAAAAACATGCTATAACTCTGTACATGCCTAGGGTTGATATAAAATTGATACCAATTCCTGATGACATAAATGTGCCCTATGATTTAAGCAAGTTCCACTTCTATTTTCAATGCATGGTGTATAGGTTGTGCAAGGTGTTGGGATTTGATGGAGAAGACACATTGGATGATAATTTAATAATGATGGACATGAATACACAACATCTAGAGGTAAACATTGATTATGATTATGTGGGGTATGTGGTCAATAAAATTCATGAAGCATTGATTGAGATACCGAAGAATAACGATGTCATTTATTTCAAGCATTATTCCATATGATGCACCTGATTCTATACTTCAATCATGATCGGATGGACAAAGAGCTAATTTTTCAAAAGGAAGAGCTTGGTATATAAGCCCCAATGCAAATGTGGACTCAGGTGTGGGACAGTTCTACTTACCTTTCTTCTTTTCTGTATTTTCAAAATTGGACTGTGTTGCCCATCCTAGAGATGTTAGGAACAAAAAAGGAGAGATTAGTGATTGGTTTGAGGAGAAGACACTTTGTGCCAAACTGTCCTATTTCACATAACTAGGAGGATTTTTAATTTTTTGACAATTTCACTGTTATTAGAGTATATGGCTGTCCTCAACCTCCACACATTCTCCCCAAATTTGTAACTCCTAGAATTTATTACATGGAGTTTATTTGGCAGTTGACTCTTGTGGATAAAGAATACTTAGAGGCAAATAGGAAGGGAACTTTTCTTCCTAGATTGTGGGTTGTGAATGATTTCACTTTTGTGAGGAAGACCTTTGAAAAAATGAATGAATTTCTGAAAGAATATAGGATGGTCACTATTACACCCATGTTTTGTGATCCAAAGGGTTTTATAAAGGTTGCAATAAAATATATGACCCCTTGGGCTACAATTAAAGACCATGAACCCTTGGATGATGAAGATATTGTAAGAAAATTGATGGAGAGGGATGTTGTTCAAGAAAGAAGGAGAAAATGGAATGAATTGATGAGGGTTGAGGATGAGTTTAGGGAAATGGATCAAAATTTCTCAGGTTTTTATCCTCTAGAGTCTTATTTTTAAAAAATTGAAAGCATACTGTGCTCTTATGAAGTCCCAATGGCACAAATGACCTAGTTGTAGGAGATGGTTGTTGAGATTCAAAAGATAGAAGATGTAGTCTCTTCTCAGAGAAAAAGGCCTTTGGAACAACCAATATATTCTATGGAAAGTGGAGATGAAGCTGAATCCACTAAAAAGCCACTTGCTAAGAAGAAAAAAATGATCAGTCTCGGGCAATAGTGAAAAGGGACCCTACAAGGGTAGTTATTATTGAGCAGGGGAAATATTTTCATGGGATAAGAGAAAATATCAGAGAAGAGAGACCTCAGGAAGGGAATAGAGAGAAAAATTTGCCTCTTGATTTTCCAGCAGATGAAAGAATAGTGATGTCCAATATTTTCTTGAATGATGATGATTTTGTTAAAACAAATGAATTCAAGGGATTTTTAAGGAAATTGAAGTAGAATGAGGTAAGAGATATTATTTATATGGGAGAGGAAGGAAATGAAAATAATGAACAAATTTTAAAGGCTCTCCAAGAGTATGATCCTGATAGTGATAAGATAACAGTGGAGAAAGCAATATTGCTTGTAAATAATAGTAGAATGTTGCTATTACCAGATTGGGATCTCCAATCCATATTCATTATTGATCAGATAAGGAGGCAACCAGATCTACTATTAAGGTCTAAATTTGAGATTGGTGATATAGTGAGAGGATCAGATTTTGATCCAAAGTCCAAAACATTATAAATTTGATCACTAGCCCCGTCTACTCAGAAGCCCCATATAATAAAAATTCAAGAAGAAAAAAGAGCTGACAAGATGATATGGAATCTATAGAATACATGAGATACTAAAATTTCTACCTTCACGACACAAGTTTCTTTTATGAATTTAGCTAAAATAGAGGATTTGTCATAGAAATACACATAGACTTACCAACAATTTATCTCCATTGCAAAGAAGTATGAGGAGGTGATAGTGAAAAATGAAACCATGGAAGAGAAGATCATAGAGTGGAATGAAAATTCTTCCAATGTTGAGAATAAAATGATGGTTGATGCATAAACTGAGGTTCACACAGACTGAACACCATTTTTTATAGATTTGTAGGCTCCTATTGTTGAAAAAGAAAAATTAGAAGATTATGCATACAATATTGAGAAACTTGAAGAAGAAAAGAATGTGGAGGAAAAAACTGCTCTGCTAGGAGTATTGCAGCATAGGATTGATATCCTAAAAAATAAAATAAGTGTAGTTTATGACCTGCATATTTCTGTAAAAGAGGCTAGTGACACCTGTGCTGGGGCTTTGTTACTTTTGGAACCTTTGTAAAATGAGTGGACTGGAAGGAATGTGTTGATGGAGAAATTGGATACTGCCATGGAGTACCGAGATGATTTTCCTAATAAGGTAAATGAAACTAAAGACATGGTAGAAATTGTAAATTCTTTAACTACAAATTTCAAAGGGAAGAGCTTACTTATAAAGGATAAATTAGAGGTTTTGGGTGAAAGTGACAAATCTGTTGTTTCCCCATATTTATGATAATGATGGTAATTTTAAACCAATTGATATGTGGGTAGAATAATTTGAATTGATTTCAAAGAATACAGAAGTACTTCTACACATGGACAAGGACATTGATATTTATGGTTTCAATGAGGTAACAAACTCTCTTTTTAGAACTAAGGTGGTATTCACCAAATTTATTTTAGATGCAAGGGATGCCATAGATGCTCGTTGGTTGGAGTCAATTGGACAATTGGAGGCTATAAAGGGGTTCAATTGGCCTATAGATAAGGAGGTCTCTAGATGGGAGAAGATGCTAAAGGCAGGCAATAGGGCTTCAAGATGATTATTTTTTCTCATTCAAAAGGTTAAATGACTTGGAGTTGGGTGATGTTAGCAGGGAGGATAACTATATTCAAGATAAGATTTTGATAAGATACCTTTTAATATAGTTATCAAACATCGTACATGTGTCTCAGAGAATGCATAACTTCAAAATGTATTGTATTATTTTTTACATAGACTGACATAACATAAAAAATTTGGAACCCTCCATAAGCAATCTTCGAATTCCTTTTATAAACTAAGGAATGAAACAAGCTTTGGATCACTTGGAGAAAAAATTACAATCTTATCAAAATGAAAAAAGACCCAAGAATGGAAAATATTTGATAGAGAACCATTTATAAACACTGCAACGTCACTAATTATAATCTTGTACAATTTACACTACTTTTTGTGTCATTGCCTTTGTTTTCTTCTACCTTTTATCTAGGACTATGTCTAGCTATTATACTGCAAAATTAATGTCATATGTGGTTAATATGCAAGACAAATGAGAGTGGGGTGTGAATCAATTGTCCATAAATTCTTAATCTTTAACACAACTTTAATTAGTTTCACCAAGCATATATTAATCCTTAATAATAGAGAGATAAGAACATGAAAACACAACATTCACCAAACACATGAAACACTGGATTTACATGGAAAACCCTGTTAAGGGAAAAACCGCAAATAATATTATTCTACAATATATGAAAATTGGTTAAGGTGATACTTTTTAAGATGATTTTTAACAGAGAAATACTTAATGTCAAAGGAATAATTGTCCAAAGAGAGATGACTCACTATCGAAGGGATAACTGCCCAGAAGAAGAATGATAAAAGAGAATAAATCCACCACTAATGAATATCAATAACTTAAACTATTGATCTTTACTGCAATGATAGATAACACATGAATGTCTACACTCTTTGAAAATACTCTTCACAACAACTAAATAATCAAGGAGAAAAATTATATTTCATATGTCCTCTTAACATAAGTACACACTTGCACAGAAGCTCACACAAGTATACAAATTCCACTCTCCACACCTTCATCCACAATGATATATCCTTTCTAAATATTAATCCATAACTTGCAAAGTCTCCCAATGTCAGCTAGACAACTAGCCAAAACCAATTTGAAATAGTTTGAAGCTAATCATTCCCATGGTGGGGAGGAATGAGAATTGAACCGCAAAAGGCCATTGTAGGGACCAAAATATCATCATACATGTTACATTCCATCTTGCAAACACTGATACAAAATAAATGAAGTGTAAACACCCGAGGTTAGAGCTATAACACCATTGAACTTTAAAACAAGCCTTAAAATCAAAATATTTCATGCCATCTGAAATGAATGAAGCTAAGGATATTAATATCTCATTTCTATAATTGCAACATCAGGATTTGGTATGTGGAGAAATGTGAAGCATGCATTTATTTTAGAACCACTGTTGGTCACAAAAATACACAGACAAATGCCAAATCTACTTATACCATATTTCAAACCATAAAAAATTGAAATAGGTATCTCCAAAAAGTCCTTAATAACATATCAAATTCTCAAAAACATATTCAAAACATGTAGGATATGCAGAGAAATACAATAAAAAAAATACCACATAGATTAATCATTAATGACAACAACAAATCAACATCAATTAAAACCATACCAACTTATACCAACTCAGTCAATTATTTAACCAACTCATTCTTCTCAATTTCGTAACAATCTCCCCTTTTCTCATTGATGACAATACATCAACAACAACAATACCATTAATCATGTCAACAACTCTAAAATTCATCTCCTTTGAAATCAATGACAAAGGGCAAAGATGAAAACCAATTACTCATTTTTCTCAACTCCCCCTGAGATATACGAGTCATCTCAAAACAACACATAGATACCCCTAAGAGGTAGCCACAATCATTAATCCAGACTAAAATATATACATGAAGCTTATTATACTAATGCACATCCTATATGCACAAAGTTTTTTGGACTAATACACATCCATATGCATTTAATTTTGATAAGGATGGGAAATTAAACCTAATCTTTCTCTAAGATACACAAAAGTATTGTTAGGAAGTACCTTGGTAAAGATGTCAATAATTTGTTCCTTTTTAGACAGGTAGTCAAGCTTCACCTCATTTTCTAAAATTTCTCTCTCAAGAAGTGATACTAGATATAATTATGTTTTTTCCTTGAATGTAGTACCATATTATTTGAAATGTTTATAATAGTAGCATTATCACATAGAATAGAAATAGGTTCATTAAACATTATTCCAATATCCTTTAATGTCTATTTCATCCACAATATCTAAGTGCAACATGAAGCAACACCAATATATTCAGCTTCAATAGTAGAAAGAGACACATAATCCTATTTCTTACTTGACCAAGCAACCAATCTGGGTCCAAGAAAGAATGCACCTCTACTTGTACTTTTCCTTTCATCAATACATCCAACCCTATCAAAATTTGTATAAACCATCAAAGTAAAATATGATTTACTGAGGTATCACAATCTAAAATCTTCAGTTCCTTTCAAATATTTGAAAATCCTTTTTAGAATGGTAACACAAGATTCTCTGGGGTCTTGCTGAAATCTGGAAACAAAGAAAACACCATGCTTGATATCTAGTCTGGTAGAAGTCAAATATAATAGTCTTCCAATCATTGATCTGTACTTACTTTCACTAGTCTTAGATGATTCATCATCCTTACTCAACTTACACACAATAACCATAGTTGTGCATACTAGTTTAGCATTTTCCATTCCAATTTTTCTCAACATTTTTTGTAACATACGTTGATTGTGAGATGATAATTTCATCACTTTTCTGATTAACTTGTAAGCCAAAAAAGAATTTCATTTCCCCAATCATGAACATTTCAAACTTTTTTTTTTTACATTTTCTTAATAAATTTCTTACACATCATCATTTATTCCAAAAATTATATCATCAACATAGATAATCACAATCAAGATATTATTTGATTCAACTTTGAAATAGAGATTACTATCAGTAGTACCTTTTTGAAATCCTTTCCTTAGTAGATAGTTGTCAAGCCTTGCATACTAAACTCTAGGAGATTTATTTAGTCTATATAATGCCTTCTTCAAATTGCAAACAATGTTTGGATCTTCAGACAACTTGAATGATTTCATTTGTTTTATGTATACTTCCTCCTCCAGTTCTCCATTTAGGAATGCAGATTGCACATCCATCTGACACAATTTGAATTCCTTATGTGCTACAAAAAATAAAATCATTTTGATAGCTTTCATTCTTGTGAGAGGAGCATAAAATCTTCCAAATTAATACCCTCCACTTGTGTGTATCCCTTGCATACAAGTCTTGCTTTATTCCTTACTATGTTACCATTTGCATCTATTTTTATCTGGAATACCCATTTTGTTCCAATTACATTCTTTTTTGCTGGTTTTGGGACTAATTCTCAAGTTTGATTCTTCTCAACCTGATCTAGTTATTTTATCGCCTTCATCCAATTTTCATCACTGAAAGCCTCTTTTATAGTCTTCAGTTCAATTTCATAAATTAAACATTGTTTAGTTTATTTTCTTCTTGTTATTACACTATTCTTGTTTCCAATTATCTAATTCTTTGAACTATTTCTCTATACATACCTGGGAGTTTTAGGAGCAATTTTCTGAGCAACTTCCTTATGATTTTGTTCTTTCTTTTGTATAGCCATTTCTTCTTATTATTTTCCACTCGATTCATCTGATGCATATCCAACTTATATTTCTACATTTTTTTGGAATTTATTCACCAAATTTTACATTTGCAATCTCAACTATTCTTCTTAGCCTTTTGTTATAACATTTGTAAGCTTTACTCTTTGTAGGAAAAAAATGAAATATTCCTTCATTTGCTGGTATCAAAATTTCCTAGATTCTCCTCATCTCTTCTAATGTAACATTTTCTTCTAAAAATTCTAAACTATTTAACAGAAGGGGCTCTTCCATACCATACCTCATACAACATGTTTCCAAGATTCTACTTGATCTAAACTCTATTTAGTGTGTATACTATAGTCTATATTACTTCTTTCTAGTAGATTTTCTTCCTTGATCATGGTCCTTGATGCTTCCTATATTGTTCTATTCATACTCTCAACTAATCCATTTTGTTGCAGTGTTTTAGGAGTGGACAAATGTCTCCTAGTTACACGATTCTCATGGAAAATGTTAAACCCATCTTAAGTAAATTTTGTTGAACATGCCAAATAAATAAGAGGGGGGGGGGGGGGGGGGGGAATCAGTTATTAAANTTAAGTAAATTTTGTTGAACATGCCAAATAAATAAGAGGGGGGGGGGGGAGGGGGTGAATCAGTTATTAAACAATTTTATTTAAATCAGATTCAACTGATAAAATAAATAAAGTATTAAAACCAAGCACAATGCAAAATAACACAATGCAAAATTAACAACATAATTTTACGTGGAAACTTAAGGTGGGAAAAATCACAAAGAAACTAAATCTCATGAAAATGAACACTATTTAAGGTGATTTTTACAAATTCTTAGTGTAGATGCGACTCACAACAGGTTGGGTTCACTACCCTTAATACAAAAATAGGCTATCACAACCAATATAAATGACTAACTACCAAAGAGAGGCTCATTGCCTCCAAAAACTGGCTAATTGCCAAGCAATACTGTTAATAGTATACCCACTACTGAAACACCAAACAAGACAGACTACTACCTTTGGTTCACATGTTCGCACAAGAAAAGAGATGTAAGCCTTCCTCATACACTTTTACACCACACTCTTATCTACACAAGGTAAATTTCAATATATATCAATACATGCCAAATAAAGATCTTCCATGTTTGCCTAGTATATTTTGAAATAGGTTACACCAGACCATTCCTATAGTGATAAGGAATGAAATGTGGACCACACGATCCTCCTCACGCAAAGTAACACACTACCTAGCTATTGCAGCCAAAGAACAAGGAAATAAATTTCACAAAGCAAGCGATCACTTTGAAACACGTCAATCAATAACCAAATTAGTCTGGACCCAAAAGATAAGATTGCAACGCATGTTAACAATCATGGGACCAAGAAAAATGCAAAACACCTTCCAGTACACAGACAACCATAACCAAAATCACCAGTAGGATACCAGTATACCTCAACCGAACCTCATTAACCAGGTAAGCAATGTTGACATCAATGAAAACCATTATAAACAACATCAATAATATTTGCATCAAATTCTCCTCCTCTATCAGATCTGAAACATTTGATTCTTGTATCTACCTCATTCTCAACCATTACCTTAAATATATTGAAATTTTCTAATACTTCATATTTTTATCTTAGGAAAGTAACCAATTCATTATGGAATAATCATCAATCAAGAACATAAAGTACCTTTTTCCTTGTATAATTCTAATTTTTGTAGGTTCACATAGATTAATGTGTATCAATTCCAACAGTCTCGTGATGAATTGTTCTTTTTCATTGAAGGTTCTCTTTGTCAGTTTTCTATCTGACATTTTTTGCAAATGTTATTAGAAGGTCTTGTAAACTTTGGAAAATATCTTACCACATGTAATGGAATGATCCTCATAATTTTGTCAAAATTAATATGACACATCCTTCAGTGCCACAACCAACTTTGATTGATCTGAGACATCAAACAATATTCGCTAGCAGTCTTCAACTAATACATGTTTTCTCCGGTCTTCTTTCCAACACTAATTATAGTTTCAAATTTCTTCCTAATTTAACAACCATTTTCCTAAAATTCAACGTTGTATCCATTTTCACACATCTGTCCAACTCAATAGATTATGATTTAGTATTTTCACATAGTAAACATTATCAATATTATGTTTTCCATCAAAAATGATAGAGCTGATTCCAACTATTCTACTTCCTTGATCTCCTCTAAATGTAAAAAATCCTCCATCATATTTTAAAGTTTCACAAATTTACTTTTATCATCAATCATATGAATTGAAAAACTACTATAAATAAGCCATTCATCTTTTTCTTTTAACACATAAGACATAATTCAAAGTGTCTGTACCTTTTGTGTTTACTAGTAGAGTACTAATAGGTTCAGTAGTAGGGGTTTCTTCTTTTATTTCCAAGAATAAACATTGGTCATCTTCTTGATAATCAAACTCATTGTCAGAAACACTAGCATCTTCTCTAACATAGTAAAATTTTATATTGAACTTTATTTTCCTTGTTCTTTTGTTATGTAATTCTGTCAAGACACCTAGATGCATAATGACTTATTCTCCATAGTAAAATTATTTGAAAGTAACTTACCTTTGTATTTTATGGTGCCTTTCTTCATTCTCCTTAAAAATTTCACTTCTATCTCATTTAAACTATCTTCATCTATTTCTTCCTCCTTTTTCAATGTTGTATCCTTGAAAGAAATTCCTTTTCTTGTGCTGGTAGTGCCAAATTATCTCATCCAAATGAGAGCAGCGCACCATACACCTGCTCTATAGAGAACTGACTTAAAATATGAGTTCCTTCAATGGAAGAGACTTTAGAGCTATAAGCTTTAGAAAGGGTTTTGAGTATCTTTTGTATCACATCATTTTATTCCAGTGTGTCACCAAGACTTCTAATATCATTTACCACATCATTAAATTTTTGCATGTATGTCACTATAGTGTCTTCTTCTTCCATTCGTAGACTTTCATACTTAGCCTTTGCATTCTTCATTGTAGCTTGTTTAACCATATAATTCCTTCATATGTACTTTTCAATTTTTACAAAACATCATGAGTAGTTTCCAAAGATACAACTTTAGTTAATTCATATTTGGTTAGAGTGCTCAAAATCACATCCCTTTCTCTTTCATTATTTTCATATGCTTCAATCTCATCTAGAGTGATTAGTCGACCTACTAGTTTCACATAATGAGTTCCTACAAATTTCCAAGTCTTGTAACTAAGAGAGATCAAATATCCTTACATCTGTACTTTCCAAAAAACCATAGGTAGATCCATCAAAATTAGGAAGTGTCAGTTTGTGTGCCATCAAGATATCCTTAAGCGGTTAAGCTCTTTTCCAAGGAACCACAAATTGGATACCAATTTATGAATATGAAAGACAACTGATGGGTGGGGGGGGTGAATTAGTTGTCCACAAAAATTTAATCCTTAAGACAACTTTAATTAGTTCCACCAAGCATACGTTAATACTTAATAATAGAAAGATAAGAACATGGAAGCATAACAATGACCAAACACATGGAATACAAGATTTACATGGAAAACCCTATTAAGAAAAAAACCACAGAGAATATTATTCTCAAATATATGAACACTAGTTAAGGTGACATGTATTAAGGTGATTTTTATAGAGAAAGAATCACTGCCAAAAAGAATCTAATTAATTAAATTTCATTCAATAAAGCAATTCTAAATAAATAAGAATTCAATTATCAATGTTGAAAGCTTTAACTTAAAAAATGAATTAAATATTCCTTTATATTCAAAAGATAAATTTAATTAAATCACATGGGTTGCTCCACCCATCTCTTTAGTTCACATGGGTTTCTCCACCCACCTCTTCAGTTCTAAAAGGTAACTCAAAATTATCTCTTCAGTTAACCAAACTCTATCTCCTCTCTCCCAGTTGAAGAGGTGGAGTTTACAAATGGCTTCTCCATTTCCCTTTGATCTCAACCGTTCATCTTCCTATCTCTGGGATTGATCTCAAATGTTCATCTCATTCTCAATTCCTATATAAAAATCCCTTCATAACCATTTGAAGGATCTAGGATTTTAAGCTCATGTGCAACATTACTCTTTCAGATTGGTTCAAGCATCAAGCCATCTTGTGATCACACACACATTCAATATCAAATTCTCGATGCTCCCAAGTCATAAACACTGCCCACACCAATACTGAGCATCACAAAAAAAACATTTAAGACGGAGTAGAGAGAGACGATAGAAGCTTCAAGCAATTGGGTTTGCATTCATTTGTTTTCCTCTTATTTTCTTGTACATTTTATTAATTCATAGTTTCATTATTAGTATCTTGTCTCTTATCGATTTCCCCCATTGCAAATCGGTTCTACTAACCCCTTGTAAAATTGAGGTGTGTTACAGATTTTGATCCATTGCGTACATTTTGGTGAGCCTGACATGAATTAAACAACCCAAATATCACTTGCAAATGACAAACAAAACCTTTTTCCCATGACCGTATAGTTGCAGATTTTTTTTTTCATGCTTTTCTCGATAAACATGTAATTTCACAATCACTGGTATTTTACCACAATTGACAGAATATTGCCACAATATTTTGTTTTATTGCCGCAATTGTTGTAAGAGTTTCACAATTTTTTTTTGTTGTTATTTACAATTCTATTTTCTTTCTTTGTGTCCTAATTGCCCAATCTATACCACAATCGATATTAGTTTACCGCAATCATGCAAAGTTTTCCACAATCAACTGATCTGTGCCACAATCAACAATGATTTGGCACAATCAAAATTGCTTTACTGCAATCAACAACACTTTTCTGCAATCAACAGTTCTTTGCCGTAATTGACAGTGCTTTACCGCAATTGAAAAAATTATGCCATATCTGATCCAATTTCTCTATTTTTCTGTTTAAAACCTGACTTTTTATTTGTTTCTATGCAGGACTGGACAAATCACTAAGCACAAAGGAAAGTAGGCCATTATGAGTATCAATTCTTTCAAAAGAACTTCTTGATTGAAACATTTTTGTGGTACTAACTTATCATTTCATCTTGTGGTGTGGAAACAGATTTAACAAAACAACTTAAAAATCAATCATTTATCATTTTGGTTCTTTAAAAAGAACATTGTATGCCAAACATCATAACCTCACATCTACATATTGGTGCTTAAAATTGATGTGGAGGTTAAGAATTGAACAAAGACAAACAAACATTTCAAATTTGGGGCATTAAAACTGAACAAGCAATCAACACCTACTTTTGGGCTTAAAACTGAACACTTGTGCTTGTGTGGTGGTTTAGCTTAGTTCACATTTCAAATTTGGGGTTTAAAAAATTAACCTTGTGTCTTGAGTTTTTGGTCACTTGCACAATCTGTTAGATTAAATACCTTTATACTTTTTTAGAAAGGCTTCTCCAGGGAATGCACTTCTTCCTTGGAGAACAACCTTAAACTGGTAATCATTTCGATCAGTAATAAACAAGATGCGAACCAAAGTTCTATTTTATATCTATCCAAGCTTGGGTGAGGTGTGTTGATGTTAGTCTAGATCAAGTGAATATCCCTAAGGAGCTAGCTGTAACACCCCAAAATTAGCATCTCGCAACCCTAACCAATTTTGTTGCATTTGTCATTCTTCTGAATCATCAAAGTCCTATTGTACTAGGCAAATTCTGAGTTTTCACTGACTCTACTCGACCTGAGTGTCAAATGCAGAAAATCCTAAATCTGTATTAATCATACATCATATTTAATTCTTAAATACCTATTTGGCTAAACAGACCCTATGATTGAATTCATTTAATTATAAAGTCCTAGCACTTTAATTAAATTAAATTCACCCTCTTTAGCTGAGACACATGAAAAAGGAATTAAATAATATTTAATTATTAAATAAATATCCTCATTTTCAATAATTGAATTTAATATTCAGATAATTGAGAAAAATCAATTATGAGGTCATATTTA
>MU226282.1:1263692-1274737 GCA_018584345.1 Thuja plicata
CCCCTGAAATTATTAGAGAAAATTGCATTGTTAGAATACTGAATTATTGTCTCATTTTGCTAATATCATATAGAGTAAATTTCATATTGCAAATAAGATAGTTTTCAATTTCTAGACTAAATTGCATTGAAATCATGTCTTAGTTTAGTATCTCATGTTTCAATTTCTTAGCATAATCTTTGCATTGCATAGCATTTATCATGTCAAATCCTTCATTCTTAGATGGTCCATAGTTGTGAGGCCCTCGTCCTGAGAGCAAATTTCAAAACTCCATCTAGATAGAAGGCAACAGGTCGAATCATGCAGACAGGCAGGATGAATAACTCATATTCAGTCTTGGCTGTACCTGGTGAAGAAGGACTATGTTGAAGTGTGGGGTTGATTGAGAAGGCCAAAATTAACTCATACACTAGCATGGTCAACTAGGCTCTTAAGTGAGTCACACACGTATAAACTGACTGGATATACACCACAGACCCTTACTACAACCTTGTTAAAATAGAGGCCAACCTGATTCACCTTCGAACAGATACCTTATTATAGTGCAAGGGGTTGCAGAATTTCCCACTAAGATTCCCAACATATGTGTTCTAAGGTATTTGTGTAGTGAAAGAGATCTCCACTATCACGACAATAATACCTGGTAATGACAAAAACACTGGCGCTTATGTCGTTGACCTTTGTGTCCTAGTAGATTGACACTTGCTGTGTGAGCTAACGAACATTCAAGTATTGGGCCTATAATATTGTATTTGACAGCCAAAAATTTCCTTAGATTAATTTGTTTGTCCTTGTGTCAAAACCCATGCTAGATTACAAAACACAGTGTCCTTTGTGCTTGTTATTTGACCAATTTCCAAAAATGCAAAACAAACATCAAAACTATCAAAATGAGTCAAAGGTGTTAAAGTCTAGGGTTGTCAACATTAAACTGTTCTAAAAATTAGAAGCCTTGTTCCAGAAAATAAAAAATTATCAGATAGTGAAGCCTATTTTTGAGTCTTTTTGAGTATGTTTCCCCTTTTCCATAGTTGCCTGTATTTTTTCAGAATTGACAGAAGTTTGGCGCAATAGTTAGTTTTATTGCTGCACTTAACTTGTTTATTACCGCAATTGACCTATCAATTTACCGCAATTGATGGAGTTTTTCCACAGTTGACCATAGAATTTTAAACACATGATTCAACCTAAAAACCTTGAAAATACCCTTCATTCCATGTCAAAGATCAGTTTCTATCCCAGAAAAATGCGAAGAATATTGTGTGAATCTCTAAACATTAAAGATCATCCATTCTTTGAAGGCATGATTATCATCCAAGCATTGTTAGTTAAAAATTTTAGACTTGAAATATCTTGATCCCATTATCTCAAAATCATCATTATCTCTATCAGCGACTTTGTCCCAGGCAAAGGTCGACAATCTTATTTTTACATCATCAAATCTTTGAGATCAAGATAAACCAACATCTGTCCTTAGAATTACCCTTGTCCAAACATAACTCAGACTCTCCTAGAAAGGTTATCATTTTATGTTTTCTTTATATCACTTTTTTTAGTCATAAAATCTGGACCACACTATGTCTCACACACCTTATGGAGGGCATTACACAAGGTTGAAGGCTAAAACTCAACCCGATGAGTCTTATATCAACAGGTTTCCCGCTTGGGAACAAGAGCAAGAGGATGAACCTTTCCGAAATACTAGTCCTACTATTTTTATTGAGAATCCCCGTGGGTCAGCTTTGTTCCAAAATGTCACATAAGAGGAGCTTGAAGATATCGAACAAGATGCCTATTTTGTGCAAGTAGTTGACGCTATTGTAGAGAGGAACCCTGAATGTTTCTTAGCCATGTTGATGAAGAAGGGAGTCAAACTCCCCGTTGAATTCAATGTGTCAACCATATGGCCCAAAAATCCTCTTGTAGGTCAAAACACTACTCGACCCTCTCAAACAGAGCCTACGATATCTCAAATATTCCCATCCTTGACAACAATGATATCAGCACAGACTATGTCCAATCAAACTAGATCCACGAACCAAGCAAGTACATCTTCTATGCAAAGCATGATAGGCTCCCAACTAATTGCACCTATGGTCACTAGTATGCATCAAACCTCGGCCTCATGGCCTATCCAATCAAGGTTTCATGCTATGCCATCAATCCCACCAACAAGTAGCAACCCTTTTGCAACAATACCACTACTGCAGTCAGTCCCTACTAGCCTTTGGGTCAATACATCATTCCCACAGGGATCCATCTCTGTGGGTCCTACTTTTAGTCAATTCCCACCCAAGGTTAGGCCTTTTCTCATAAAGGGACCACAAAAACCCTAACAACAACAACCTCAACCCTAGCAGCAACAATCTCAGCTTCAGAAGCAACAACAACCTCAACCCCAACAATAAACACAATAGAATAAATCTTGGTCCAATCACATGCCCCCATATCAGAATCATCTGTTAGAAAATCAATATCAAGTCCCAAGGACAAGGTCCTATGTTCCTACTCAAGGAACACAGAGGTGCAACCTCATAACTACTACAACATAGAGGCACAATGTCAGAAATCATCCTCAGTCTCAAGCAAACATGCTGATCCAATAAGTGTAGAACCTTCAAACCTAAATGATGGATATACAAAATCAAGGGTAAACTAAATCCTACACCACAAAGGATTTATACCCATAACCCTTTGACCACTCTCTTCACATGTATCCATTCCCAACTCATTTCTCAGTACCAAAACTTGACAAATATAGGGACAATACCAACCCTATTGAGCATATCCAAGAATTATTTGCTAGTTTCATCGAGGTCGCACATGATGAGACATACTTAATGTGACTATTCCCACAAAGCTTAGCTAGACCAGCAATGAAATGGTTCTCACACTTGCCTCATGGTATTCTATCTTGGGGTGAATTGCCCAAAAAGTTCATCACTCACTTCCATAATAACATTGAGCGCAAGGTCAGCATCAAGGAGCTTTGTGACAGCAAACAAAAAGATGGAGAGTCCTTTGTAAAATTCCTACAAAGATGGAGGATACTGCAAATAGAATCATGTATAACCTACCTGAGCAAGACCTAATAGTCATGTTCATTGACAATCTGATTCTAGATATGTCATTTACATCAGAATTGTAGCTAGCTATGAACTTTAAACAAATCATCAAACGAGGAGTTCATTGTGAGAAGAACTTGGTCAAACTAGGTGTCCTTGTAGATCCTACCCAAATGAATACAAAAAAGACTGCAACGGATAAAGCTAAATGGTGGAATAAAAAAAAAATGTCAGCAGTGATGGTGTCATTGATGTGAAAATGGTCAACTATGCCCAACCCAAAGTGTCACTGCAAGGTGCACCTATGACTAACCAACAACCCATGGTGCCCACTCCACAAGCACACACTCAAAATCAAAAACCCCTTGTCCAAGCGGCCGCTATCTCAAATAGTCAACCACAGGCCCAATGCCAACCACAGTTTCTATTTCTGAAATGAGATTACACACCATTAGGAGAGTTGATAGAATCAACCTTAAGAAAGCTGATACAATCCAAAAATATTACTCTCCTAGTAATCAGAGAATACAAACATGGCGCAATCAAACCAAAGTGGTACAATGATAATGATTTCTATGAATTTCATCAAGTGAAGGGACACAAAACACCCAATTGTTATCTATTGAAAAACACCATCCAAGATCTGATTGACACAGGGGTCATCAAGGTTACCAACACCCAAACAAAAGGCACCACTGATCATATGATATTCAATGACACATTCCATGATCACAATAAAGGGAAATCCTCTAGGTCTAGTGGATAGTCAAAATAGGTCAACTACACTTATGCCAACAATGACAACACTATCAAACACCTAAATCCTTCAGATAGCCATGTGGCTACCATTACTATCAGAGACCAAGGTGCTAAATATGTTGTAACCATGTGCCATAAAAAAGTTGTCTTGCAAGGAATGCCTTCCTTATCTACTACACTAGTCAACCCTCATGCAACCTTAGATCCACAGATAATCCTAGTGGATCAGATAAAGCGCACACCTGCCAAAATATCTATGTTTGAACTTTTGCACATATCTCTGCAGCATAAACAAGAGCTTGAACAAGCACTTCAGAAAGAAGATGTCCCAAGGGACACAACCCATGAGAGATTCCAAAAATTAGTAAACCATATAGCATCCAAAAATCATGAAACATTCACAGACCATGACATGCCACCGCACAAAACCTTGCATAATACTCCCTTGCACTTGCTTGTCTAGGTTCATAAAAGTTAAATCCATAGAGTCCTTGTTGATGGTGGGACTGGATCAAAAATTTGTACTTTAAAGGTAATCAAGCAATTAGGCTACTCTGAATCAAGTATTGATGTCACAAGAAGGATCAACATCAGAGCCTATGATGAAGAAGAGAGATCTTCCAAAGGTATTATCATTCTACCAGTCTGGATTGGCCCAGTTGTCAAGAACATTCCCTTCTATATCCTAGACCTAGAATTGGGATACAACATGTTACTAGGGAGACCATGGATACATGAGATGCAAGCTGTACCTTCCACATATCATCAGTGCATCAAGTTCCCACACCAGGGGGCAAAAATAATTATAGAAGGAGATCCAAACCCATTTCAATACTACAATGCTATCCAAACCAGTACATATAACTAGGTTCCATCAAAACAAGAGACAAGTATTTCTTCCACATCGAATTCAAATCCCAAAGAGGTCACGAGAAGAGTGGGAAAAATATATATTAATGACAAGGGATGTGGTGAATATAGCTACGAGGAAGCTTTCAATATCAGAAACATGCCTCAGAGCCCAAGGACATATGGCATGCCACAAAGATCTATTAGAACAAAAATCCTGGAACTTTTTCTATTTAGGTGTCAGCCCACAACCTTTGTTAGATGGGGAGACATTGCAGAAGAGAACCCATTTGATCCAGATATCAATACATGGTTCTATCAAGACCTACAAGAGACACTTCAACAACCCCTACCCGTATCAACCTATAGAGCTGGCTATACAATGCTACAAAGGTTTGGGTATGATGGCACAACTGGTCTGGGGGAAAGACAACAAGGTTTAATGGAACTGTCTCTCCCACCAACCCAAAGAAACAAGAGAGGGTTAGGCTATGGGAAACAAAGAACCAATCCTACCACCCAAGACATACATGGTGATCAAGAACAAAAAAAAGAGTTACATCAAAGTCCAGGTTTGTTGGAACTATTTCCATTTTCCCATTCAACAAAACAGAGTCAACCCACCACAAGGACCTATGTCTTGTACACACAAAACTGAAAGAGTGGGATCAACAAGGACAACCTGGTATAGATATCTTTGAGAATGATGGGGCTATCACAGACTTCATGGGACTTAGAGATGGAATTCCATCAGGAGACCATAAAGCAACTTTCTCCATTAACCTCGACAGATCAACATATTTTGGGGAGGAAGCTCCTCTTTCTAGTCATAAAAACAATTGAAAAATAAAAAATAATAATAAGTAAGTGAAAATTGAAAGGCGCTTACTGGCACAAAAAATGATAAAAAGACAAAGTAAGATGTATCTTCTAGTGTAAAACTCACTGAGGCACTAGAAGATGGAAAATAGGAACTCCTCCCCTTGACAAAGGAAAAGTAGACATTGTTAGCAGAAGAAATGGAAGAAGTCAACTTGGGTGATGAAAAGAACCCAAAGAACATCTACTTAGAAAAATCACTCACCCTAGAGGAGAGAGAACAATTCATCAACTTCTTCAAGGAGAGGAAGATTAACTTTGCATGGTTCTACCCAGACATGCCAGGATTAGACCCAAAGCTTGTCTTACATCATCCACCATTGTTACCCAATGCCAATCCCGTGAAACAAAAGATGAGAAAGATGCGTCCCCATGTTGCATTACTAGTCAAGGCAGAATTGAAAAATTTCCTAGATGCTAAGTTCATAAGACTGATCCCATACGCAGACTGGATATCTACTCTAGTACCAGTTACCAAGCACAGTGGTCAGATCTGCATTTACATAAAATTTAGAGATCTCAACAAAGCTTGTCCCAAGGATGAATTTCCTTTGCCTAACATTGATATGATATTATATCTAACAACAGGACATCAGATGCTATCACTCATGGATGAATTTTCAGGTTATAATTAGATAAGGATTACACCACAGGACCAACACAAAACAACTTTTACATGTGCATGGGGCATCTACTGTTGGAACATCATGCGATTTGGTCTAAAAATGTAGGAGAAACATATCAAAGGGCCATGACAACCATCTTCCATGATCTTATCCAAAAGACAATGGAGGACTATGTTGAGGACATACTTGCCATGTCAATGCTTAGAAAATATCATGTACAAGTATTGGGACCCATCTTTGACAAAATGCAAGAATACAAGGTCTGTTTGAATCCAAAGAAGTGTGCATCCGGGGTCACTATAGGGAAGCTATTGAGATTCATCATATCACATCGAGGCATAGAGGTAAACCCAGAGAAAGTCAAAGAAATACTGGACATGCCACCACTAACCAACCTAAGGAAACTAAGGGGGTCACAAGGCATGATCCAATCTATCAGGCGCTTCATAGCCCAACTAACAGATAAGTGCCATCCACTCCAGTATCTACTACACAAAGATGTAACATTCATATAGACAGAACAATACGATCAAGCATTCCAGATATTCAAAGAATATCTACTCAAGTATCCAATATTAGTGCCACCTGTCTAAGTTAGGTGATGCAGATGAACCAAGTAGTTTCTATTAGGATCCAAAATTGATCCATTCAACCTTTCTCTAGGTTGTATTCTTGAGGCATTCCTGATTCATCACCAAATTCATTATCCATTTCCCAATATAAACTCAGTTACACAACTTTATATTAAGGTCAAGCATATACTCTACTCCATAATTCTCCATGACTGACTCATATACACTTGTATCACATCCTCATTTTAGATTCCAAATCAAAACTGATTCATACTTCACATTACCAAAACAATGCTAAGCATCAAGCTTCTAGCACTATCCTTATAGGATCAAATCATTGCCACTTACCTTGCTTCATGAAATAAGCATACCTTGTCTTTCCACATTTATATCTTCCACCAACTAGGCATACATGCAACTTTATGTCACATTGCTGAACATTGACCAATGCATCCTTTGGACCCATTCACTTTGTCCTCCATCCTGCCTGCACTTGTAATTGTGTGCACTTATTTGTCCCTGTCATGTACTATCCTGCAGTCCCAATCATTAGACTTTATAAATCATCTTATATTCATGGATTCCCATTTAAAAAGGTACGTTGAGGTTTATAAACATTTAGTTGATCAATCCATACCATTTTGTATCCATACAACCAAAAGCAAATACAAACAAATTGACTGTCATTGACAATTTTGATACCCCAAATTCTATTACTCATAACTTCTATTTTAGAACTCAAAAATACAATCGCTTTGGTGGGATTGTTGGTAACTAGGGCTCTTAAAACATATCCAAAGGAGAGCAAAATCCAATGGTTAATAAAAAAGTTATCGCCCTCGGACAGAGACCCATTTTCTGTCAACACAAAAATTAGAAAATCCGTCTTAATGCTGCTAAGGCATCCATTTACTTCCACAATACACAACCAATAAACTTCAAACCAATTTAATTTTAAATATTCATGAGTCTACTTCAAAATAAACCAGGATTGAGATTTTTCCATCAGTTGAAACTAAAGTTATAAAAAAATCCTTGCATCTAACCCATAAATGAGGGTTTTGAACCCGTTTTCACTAATCTCCATGGATCTTCTTGGATCCTGCATGAAAATACCTCCAAATTGATTCAAATTAAAGATATCTAATCATAGGATACTTACCAATACATATTTAATGTTATTTAATCCATTATCCATTTAAGAAATGCTCTACAACTAGTGAAAATGTGACTGAGAACAAAAAGACAGTCAAAGATTTACAAGAAACAACTTGTTTATTGAATTCATAAGAATACAAAATTTACAATGCACTTGGGAGGTGTTTCCACATTCCTCCTCAACCATCTATTTCTGGAGATCTCCTTGGGATGAGATTTAAAACTTCATGACTATCACCAAGAATGGTGACAGTCAGAATGCTGACTGCTGCTCCTGTCACAACTTTGTAGAATCTTCACCTCCCTCCTGTATTTCGACCAAGGAAATATTATATAACCATCCTCACTTCCTCTTGGTGGTTACCAACTGGTATAAATTCCTCCAAAACTATACAACTACCTCTTCATATTCCCAACAACTTTTTAGAGCAACTTTTTAAATGTTGTAGTACAAGTTTTTATGCAATATTTGCATTTTGACACATACAACCTCACAACTTTGTGATAACCTTCTAAACAGGTCATAATGGACATTAAAGGACTTATTACATCATTTTTAAATTTATATGGATCATTTCTCACATTTTGACCTCCTAGACCTATCTAGGACCTTGTTGACAACTTTCAACAACTTCATTACAATTCTTGCTTTTGTACTTACAAATGGATTCAACATGAATCAATACATCATACAAATGATCACAATGACTTAGAACATCATTAAAAAATATTTATTCTTCATGAGTCTTTGACCTTGTTTGATTAGGTGCCCCTGCACCATACTACAGACCTTGAAAACTTTCCAAGTCTCTTGGAAAAGGTATAAGCAATAACCTGCCAAAAAAAAATGGACTACAAATTGCATCTTGAACTTTGGATTCTTCTTTGTCTTTATGTGTATCTTTGCCTATTTTTCTTCTTGATACCTTTAGTTTACCATTCCTTCAATCTGAGACTCCCATTAATGGAGTACATAGGGCTGCTCTCCAAGGTGCTTCTCTCAAACATGTGTCCACTCTCCAATGCTGCACAAACCAACTACCTTGCCTCACCTAGGAGTACTTTCTATGCCTCTCTCCCCAGGTCTTTTAGCAACCAACTGGACCATCTTCTCTGGCCCTGGACCATCTCCCATGGCCCTTTTGACAGAACTCCATGTCTTCCCATCTGCAGCTTGTGGACATGCACCTACAACCACAACTCTATCAGCAAGAATCAAATAACCATAACATAGGGTTAGGTCCTGGTGTGAATCCTCACACTCTCAGGAGATTCTAGCTCTGATACCAATTGATGCAAAGGAACCAAGTAGTTCCCATTAGGATCCAAAATTGATCCATTCAACCTTTCTCTAGGTTGTATTCTTGAGGCATTCCTGATTCATCACCAAATTCATTATCCATTTCCCAATATAAACTCAGTTACACAACTTTATATTAAGGTCAAGCATATAATCTACTCCATAATTCTCCATGATTGACTCATATACACTTGGATAACATCCTCATTTTAGATTCCAAATCAAAACTGATTCATACTTCACATTACCAAAACAATGCTAACCATCAAGCTTCTAGCACTATCCTTATAGGATCAAATTATTGCCACTTACCTTGCTTCATGAGATAAGCATACCTTGTATTTCCATATTTATATCTTCCACCAACTAGGCATACATGCAACTTTATGTCACATTTTTGAACACTGACCAATGCATCCTTTGGACCCATTCACTTTGTCCTCCATCCTACCTGCACTTGTAATTGTGTGCACTTATTTGTCCCTGTCATGTACTGTCCTACAGTCCCAATCATTAGAATTTTTAAATCATCTTATATTCATGGATTCCCATTTAACAAGGTACCTTGAGGTTTATAAACATTTATTTGATCAATCCATACCATTTTGTATCCATACAACCAAAAGCAAATACAAACAAATTGACTGTCATTGACAGTTTAGATACCCCAAATTCTATTACTCATAACTTCTGTTTTAGACCTCAAAAATACAATCGCTTCAGTGGGATTGTTGGTAACTAGGTCTCTTAAAACATATCCAAAGGAGAGAGAAATCCAATAGTTAATGAACAATTTATCACCCTAGTACAGAGACCCATTTTCTGTCAACACAAAACTTAGAAAATCTGTCTTAATGCTGCTAGGGCATCCATTTACTTCCACAATACACAACCAATAAAATTAAAAAAAATTTCATATTAAATATTCATGATTCTACTTCAAAATAAACTAGGATTGAGATTTTTCCATTAGTTGAAACTAACGTTATAAACAAATCCTTGCATCTAACCCATAAATGAGGGTTTTGAACCCGTTTTCACTAATCTCCATGGATATTCTTGGATCCTGCATGAAAATACCTCCAAATTGATTCAAATTAAAGATAGTTAATCATAGGATACTTCCCAATAAATATTTAATGTTATTTAATCCATTGTCCATTTAATAAATTCTCTGTAACTGGTGAAAACGTGACTAAGAACAAAAAGACAGTCAAAGATTTACAAGAAACAACTTGTTTATTGAATTCATAAGAATAAAAAATTTACAATGCACTTGGGAGGTGTTTCCAAATTCCTTCTCAACCATATATTTCTAGATATCTCATTGGGATGAGATTCAAAACTTCATGACTATCACCAAGAATGGTGACAGTCAGAATGCTGACTGCTGCTCCTGTCACAACTTTGTAGAATCTTCACCTCCCTCCTGTATTTCGACCAAGGAAATATTATATAACCTTCCTCACTTCCTCTTGGTAGTTACCAACTGGTATAACTTCCTCCAAAAATGTACAACTGCCTCTTCATATTCCCAACAACTTTTTAGAGTAACTTTTTAAATGTTGTAGTACAAGTTTTTATGCAATATTTGCATTTTGACACATACAACCTCACAACTTTGTGATAACCTTCTAAAAAGGTCATAATGGACATTAAAGGACTTATTAAATCATTTTTACATTTCTATGGGTCATTTCTCAGATTTTAACCTCCTAGACCTATCTAGGACCTTGTTGACAACTTTCAACAACTTCATTACAATTCTTGCTTTTGTACTTACAAATGGATTCAACATGAATCAATACATCATACAAATGATCACAATGACTTAGAA
>MU226282.1:1274787-1298694 GCA_018584345.1 Thuja plicata
AACTTCATTACAATTCTTGCTTTTGTACTTACAAATGGATTCAACATGAATCAATACATCATACAAATGATCACAATGACTTAGAACATCATTAAAAAATATTTATTCTTCATGAGTCTTTGACCTTCTTTGATCAGGTGCCCTTGCACCAATAGGCCACTACTTCTATACATCTCGACACCTGAATCAACATTAGGCATACTCTTAGGACAACATGATAACACAGGCAAGGAGAGAGATGTATACTATCTCAGCAGAACATTGGTGGGATATGAGCTCAACTATACGCTAATTAAAAAATCATGCCTAGCAGTAGCCTTCACTTCCTAGAAGCTAAGGAAATACATGTTAAGCCATCAAACCAAGTTGATAGCGCACATCAATCCCCTCAAATATCTACTAAGAAAATCAGCGCTCACCGAATGACTAGCAAAGTGGGTGATGATCCTAAGAAAATTCAACATAGAATACATAGACATAAAATCCATCAAAGGGAAAGTGATTGTGGATCAACTAGAAGTGGCACCTATTCATGATCATCAACCTATCATATCTGACTTTCCATATGAGTCTATTCTTACACTCCAATCGAAAATAGAGGTATGACAACTATACTTTGATGGGCCATGCACAAACCATGGTTCAGGAGCAGGGATAGTACTCATCACTCCAAACAATGATGCGATTCCCAAATATTTCAGAATCAACTTCCCATGCACAAATAACATAGCCAAATATGAATCTCTAGTCATCAGAGTAAAGACAGAAATACAATGGAGAATCAAGAACCTTAAGGTCTATGTAGATTCAAAGTTGGTCTTCAGCCAAGTCAACAATGACTATATGACAAAAGATGAGAAGCTAATACCATACAAAGAACATATGGAAAAGTTGTGCACTAAGTTCCAATACATCTTTTTGGAGTAGGTAGCAAGAGCTCAAAACAAAGTTGCAGATGCCATAGCTACCATAGCATCCTTGATCGATATGCTAGGCAACGAAACCAGATTCCAATTTTTGGTGGAGCAAATCATGTTGCCATCACATCAAGCACAAATAATAGAATCAACGTGTATCCTTGTTGGTCCTGAAACCCCATAGAACCATGACATGTATAATTACCTCCAAATTAGTGTCTTACCTCCCGAATTGTCTAGGAACTAGAAAAATTCCCTCATCCGCCAAGACTCTAGGTACACCATTCTTGCAACTACTTTATATAGATGAAGTATAGATAGAACACTATTATGATGTCTCACTTCCATGGAATCCCAGTGAGATATATACGAGGTTCATGAAATACTTTGTGGAACCCACGAAGGTGGAAACAAGTTAGCTAAGAAGATCATCCGTATGGGATACTACTGGCCCACAATAGAGACAACTGTAAACAAGTATGTACAAAGGTGTAGGCAATTTTAGATTCATGGAGACCTCATCCATGCACCAGCCCATGAACTTAATCCTATCACTTCACCATTACCATTTTCTATGTGGGTATTTGACCTAGTGGGAAAGATTACACCATATTCATCTAATGGACATAAATACATCATAGCAACAACATAGTACTTCACTAAATGGGTGGAAGAAATTCCCCTCACCTACATTACTGGAAACCAGATCTCAATGTTCATACTCAACAACTTCATCTGTTGGTATGACATTCCTCAAACCATCCTGACGGATCACGGTACACCTTTCCAAGATAAAGATGTTGAAGATCTATGTGAACAATTCTAAATCAAACAAGGTTTTTATTAATTCTATTATCCTTAAGGGAATGGTCAAGTTGAAGCGACCAAAAAAACCATATTGAAAATCTTGAATAAAATAGTTAATGAATCAGGGCGAGACTGGCATTTATAGCCCAGTCCTGCATTATGGGCATACAGAACTAGCGTGAGAACACCTACACGAGCCACTCCATTCTCCCTAGTATATGGATTAGAGGAGGTCCTACCCCTTGAATTAGAAATCCCATCCCTGAGAATATCATTGAAGAACCCAATTTCAGATGAAGACTATAGAGTAGCAAGGCTCAGTGAACTGGAACTATTAGATGAAAGAAGAAAAAATACATTCAACCACTTACAAGGATATCAAAATTTCCTTAGAAATAATTATCACAAGAAGGTGAGGCCACAAAATTTTTGTTAGATTTGCTGAACTGCAAATCTTTCCAAGAACACCTGCATGCAAAGACTGCTACAAGAATGAAGACAGAAGATAGAAGAGACAGCTATGGTGGCCAATAGGCCAGAGACTGCAAAACCATGTTGCAAGAAAATAATCTTCTATTAACAATGATTAAAATAATACAATCTCCTTATGAATTACAAAATGATGATTCCTTATAAAGGATACCGAAACCCTAAAAGGGAAACTCTAACAAAATAGAAACTGCCTAAGTGAAACTTAAGCACTAAAGAGTATAATAGGCTAATGATTAAATGATTTAATTATTAGCTAACTATGACTACTCTAACACCCCCCCTTAAGTGTAACTTAGGGAGAAGCAAAACAACTAACTACAGCAGAAAGCAAGAAAGAAGGGTCCCGGCAACTAGGCCTGATCAGGTACCCAAACAGAAAGCAAACTAGATGAAGGAAACTGAGCCTTCAATCTAGGGAAAAAGAGGTGTCCTAGAGAAAGGAACAAGAAAAGAGCAAGAAGCATCTCCGAAGCAAGGAACTGTAAACTCTGTCAGAAGATACTGCTGGAACCCCCACTGAAGTGCATGAACAGGTAGAGAAGACAAATGTCTGAAGAGCTGATCAATCAAACCAGGAAGTGATAGAACCAACAGGTGAACCCCCCCATAATGCTGAACTGGGAGAGGTGACAGGAACACTGAAATGCAGTACCAGTTCCAGCTGCAGAAGAAGAACTAGGAACACCAACAGTGCAACAGAAGCACACACACAGGATAAAGGGTGGTGTCACAGACACACTACATGGGCTAATGTCATGGAAGGTACGCTCACTTGACAAAGGTGGATGCGCCTAAAGCGGCATAAACATCATAACCCCCCATGGCACTTTATAACAGAGTGCGAGTACATCATTCGAACAAGGTGTACAAGATCCAAGAATGTAGAAGAGGCACTTTATCTCAGTGCGTTTACAGAAACAAAAATGCTACAGAAGGAGCATGCAAGCTCAGATGTCAGAAAGAAGAGTGAGCTATGAACTCAGAAGAAGAGATCCCAGGACCTGTAGAACCAAGCAATCCACCAGAGTGCATAAATTGAAAAACTTAGAGGAGAGAAAACCCAAAGCAGAATCTGGAAAAAACACCTCTACCACTAAATAGCAGACTGAACCAGCTTTCTGACGATATCTCGTTTGCCAAAAAAGGAGTCCGGATGAGCCAGATATGACTCCCGGAAGGCAAAAAGAGACATCAGACTTCAATAGAAAAAAATTCTATTGAAACAGTGGACCCAAAAAACCTAATCACCATAGTTAGAAAGATCTTGGAAAGAGCTTTCTGACGATATAAAGAAGTCCAAAAAATACCTTCGTATGCTCCCTATAGAGCGAAAAAGGTGAAAAGGGCTCAAAAATGCCCAACATAAGTGGTTTTAAGGCCCAGGGGCTAAAAAAAATTGGCCCCCGGGCGCATGGCGCGCTCCGAGGGCTAGGCCGCAGCCCCTGGTTGGTCATATGACCGTCACGCATATAGTTAAGCCCTCCCGGGGGATAGCACAAATCCTGCCACCGGGGAGCGGTGGGCGGGCGGCGGGGGCCGCAGAACAGGCGGCGCGGTGGTGCGGCCGCAGTGGAAAAAACACCGCGGTGAGCCGGGGCGATGGGGGTGCCGCAGAGGCGGAGCGGCGCCAGAGCCCGGGAGGTGGGCGGAGCGCAGCTGAGAGCGCCAGCGGCGGTGGGAGGTGGCGCGGGCCGTGGGAGCCGGGGGCCGGTGGCGGCGCGGTGGCCGCAGGGGCGGCGCGGGGGGCCCAGAGCGGCGCGCGGGCAGCCCGAACAAAAACAACACTGCGCGCGTTTAAAAAATGCAAAAAACAAATTTTTTTGAATTTTTTAACCTCGTTTCTCGTGCCGTACGACCCTTGAAGGCCGAAAAAAATTCACCAGATGCCCCGGTGTCCAAAATGGATGAGCTTTATATGGATTCTAAGGTTTTTGGGCCTTCTGGACGCAATGGTAGTGTCCGTTTGGGCCCAAAGTGACCAGAAATAAAGGTCCCCCGTAAATCCACACAAAAAAGCCAGAAAAAGCCTGGCGAGCTTTAAGCCCTCGAACGCTTCACAAAAACTCAAACAGCCGGTAGCAAGATGGCTCTGATACCATGTTAGATTTGCTGAACTACAAATCTTCCCAAGAACACCTGCATGCAAAGACTGCTACAAGAATGAAGACAGAAGATAGAAGAAATAGCTATGGCGGACGATAGGCCAGAGACTGCAAAACCATGTTGCAAGAAAATAATCTTCTATTAACAATGATTAAAATAATACAATCTCCTTATGAATTACAAAACGGTGATTCCTTATAAAGGATATCAAAACCCTAAAAGGGAAACTCTAACAAAATAGAAACTGCCTAAGCGAAACTTAAGCACTAAAGAGTATAATAGGCTAATGATTAAATGATTTAATTATTAGCTAACTATGACTACTCTAACAATTTTAAGGTAGGGGACCTCATCCTAAAGGAGAACCAAAAGAACCAAGAAGAGAGAGTGAAACTAGGGAAGTTTGAGCCTAACTGGCTAGGACCATATGCCATTGTCAACTCTACCAATAGTGGGGTATACCAACTGGCAACTCCAAAAGGAGATCAGCTCCTCGGATACATAAATAGCATGAAACTCAAGAGCTTCTACACTTGAGGTCTCAATGGTTAAGGCAACTATCTACATATCCAGAAAATACAAAAAAAATAAAAAACTACAAAAGGTCACCTTGGTGAAAACCTGGCAAACAGGCGCCTTGGCGACAACAAAAAAAAATAAAAAAAGAAAGAAAAAGTAAAGAGAAACAAAATCTCTCTCTCAGTGAAACTTGGAAAACATGCATTATTGAGTAGGTACCTTGGTGAAAACCTAGAAAATAGGTGCCAAGTGTTCAAATCCAACGTCAACATCAATGAACTCAAAGATCAAAGCTTGAGAAAACTTCGCATGCAAGATTGACTACCCAAGTTGTTTCCAAAATCACAATCCCCTCTAAGCACCAACACTTATCCATGGTTAGTACTAGTCCACCAAACTAGGGGGAAATTCTAAATTTCCTAAAAAAATCCCTAAAAAATCTAAATACTCATTAAAAATCCTAAAAAGATCAAAATGTCCTGAAAAAATCAATCTTCATACAAAACAATCAAAAAATTGCTAAAAATCAAAAGTAATAAAACAAACTTAGATATCAACAAAGAAAAGGGCAATCAAGCCAAAATAATCGATGTCAAAACCATGAGGTTTGTGAATCTGCACTGGGCCTATATGACAGAGCTTTATCAACTATCAAATCTATCAGCAAGAAAACCAACGACCAAGCCAACTCAATCAATGCCAAAACCATGAGCTTTACAAATCAACATTGGGCCCATCTGATAGCTTGATCAACTATCCAAAATGATCAACATCAATCAACCAATCAATCATCTTGCATAGTGATGGAAATGATCAAAACTAGACAAATCAGTCTTATATGAGTCATCTATTACTGAAACCAGACACAACCAAGACAATCAAGCCAATCAAACCTATCAAGAGAGTCAATCTAATCAAGAGAATCAAACTGAATCAAGGAACAATCAAAATGTTGACTAGGTCAGTCATCAGTCACATGTCAGTCTATATTTTGCAGTTATGTTCTTATGCTACTCTAGGATCCACAAGGTGAGAGTAGATATGATGGATCATGACATATTTTCTTTCATTGTTGTCTATAGAATGTTCACTTCGATTCTAGGGCAATGCTGATTTAGGATAAATGCGGTAGGTGCTGTCACTTATCTGGCAGCCACGCAGTTCCACTATATGAGCTTAACCCTGGGAAAGAATTGGACATTCCTTCTCTATTATCTTCTTTTTTACTAATAGAATCATAGCGGTATCCAGATGGTTTGAGATCTGGGTGCATTGGATTTCTATTTTGTTTTTTTGTCTTTCTTTTCAAAATTAAGAGTTCATAGCAGTATCCAAATGGTTTGAGATTTGGGTGCATTGGAATTCTATCTTGGTTTTATCTTATTTTGGATGGTCAGCGAGAAAAGAAGTATCTAGATGGTCAATATATGAGTTCTTTTGGCTCTCTTTCTTTTCAAATCAGAGATCATAACAGTATTTAGATGGTCAATATCTGGGTGCATTTCGATCTCTTTCTTTTCAAAATAGGGAGCATAGTTGAACCCAAATGGTCAATATCTGGGTGCACTAAGTTCTCTATCTATTCAATCTCTCTACTCCTTCCAGTTATAAAGAGGTCATAGTGGTATCCAGATAGTTTGAGATCTGGGTGCATTGGATACTCTTCGGAATTTCATAAAAAGATGCAATGATGAACAAAATTGGAAACGCGGCAACGACTTGGGTCACCCATCCATTCTATCAATTTATTTCTATCAATCATCAACCATCCTTTCTATCAATTCATATCCATCAATCAGTCCCAGAGAAAATTTTCCACTAAATTTCTTCTAACTAACAAATGCATTACTAAGATATTTTGTGCATAGTATATTGCATTCATTTATTGCATAAGAAAAATCCAAAACATGAGCATAGTAGTGTATCATCAGAAAATGGAAGCACTTCCATTCAGGACTGGTTTAGACCTCCGAGTAAGTGGTTTAGGGTCATTTAAAACACATTGAATGGTTCTTTGACTTGGATCTTATTTTCCCCCTAATTATGCCCTATTTCCACTTTTCTCCTACCTTTTCTGGCATTCTGCTATGTGATTCTGAGATTCTTAACCTCAGGTTCAAGGTCGACCTTCTAGTTCAACATCGACCTTGAGCCTAACCTAGGTCAAAGTAAAACTTGACCCTAACCTAGGTCAAGGTCAACCTTTACCCTAACCTAGGTCAAGGTCGATCTCAACCTTGAACCGAGAATCAAATTTTAGGATCCCAAGGATTCTGGATGTCGGGGTTTGGAAAGATTTAATTCCCACTTCTGGGTCGGCTGTTTCGGTCTCTGAAATAATGAATCATTAAATTATATTAAATATAGTTCCACTTCCATAGGTATAGGTCTAATTGGAATTTAATTCTCCTATGTAGGTCTCTCTAGAAGATTTTTCCCTAGATTTGTATATAAGGAAGCTTTCTCCTCTCATTTTCTCTAACCATAAGACATACACATGAAAGAACATGATCACTTATGCACACGAAGGATAATACATTGAAGCAATATCATATCCATTGAAGGAATTCTCAAGCATTCAAGCATTCAATTCATCAAGGAGATCCATTAGTAGCCATTGAAGGATTCAAGCTCTATGGAGCTCTCTTGTTGAAGATTTCTCCATTCACATCCATGCATGCCTCTTGCTATTCCAAGATCCATTCAAGATTGGTGTTGAAGATCTACAAGCAATTTATTTTGAGACATCCTACATCCTACATTCTACATTCATTTGGTGCATACATACTTGTGGATCCAAGGATTCAAATCCTCCACAAGGGTTTCTATACAAGAAAGGTGAATTTGTCCATTTACTTTGTTTATCTATGCAATTTCAATTATATTTTAAGGTTAATTTCAAAATTAGGGTTTGACCAAGGAAAACCCCTCCCCCCAAATAAACAAAATCATTTTTATTGCACGTACAAGTTCGGGACAACAGATTCAAGTGCAGATCCGGATACCCTTTTCAGAAGACTTTCAGGATCTGGAAACAGATTTTCCGTTGGACTGTGCAGGTCAAGGTCAAATTTCGGTTCTGGGTCAGGATCAACTTTATGTTCTGCATCAAGATTGAATTTATATTTTGGGTCAAGGCCAACCTTCTATTTTGGGTCAAAGTTGACCTGAGCCAGATCTGGAAAAGATTTCTAGGTTTTCTTCGTCTCTATGTTTCTGTGCCTGATCGGGTTGCATAACTTCCAAAAACTCAGTGCAGACACCCGAAAACAACATTATTTAGATCTGTCACATTTTGAAGTTAGTACTATTATGCCCTGCATCCCCGTCCCTACATATTGTGCGCAAAATGTTGGGTCCCCCTTTTTCTTTTTGTTGGTTTTGCTTGCGACTTTGCCTTGTCTTTCTTTCCCTTTTGTTTTCTTTCTCCGGGGTTTGCTTCCCCGATGTGGTGTTTTTTTTGTTTGGTTTTTGGGACTCTGGTCCTGGAGGTTGTTTTTCATTGGGAGCCGGACTCCAAACTCTGAGATTCTTCACCACGATGTTCTTAAGGATATCGTCGTGAGGAATCCCTGGGCCCGGAGTCCGGAGGTTTGCTTGTCTAGAGATTGCCGGAAGGAGGAGGATTACCTTTTTACCGCGGGTATAAATAGAACTTATCTATCACTTTCACATTTACCATGATTAAAAATTTCAAGCACTTAGAGCGATTAACAGAGCGATTAACAGAGCAATTATAGAGAGTTAGTGATAATCAACGCTTAATATTTCCAGTCACTTTTAGGCAATTGCGAGTGTTTCATGGTGGCTATCGTGACCGTCTAATGAAGCTGTGATCATTGCAGAGCTCTTGTGGTAGTAACTCTTTCCTTTCCTTCACCTTCTGCATTCTCAGGTTGGTCTTTCCGTTCTTGCCTCTCTGGTTTTCTTCTGTTTTGCTTGTTTTCTTCTGTCTTGTTTGTTTTGTCGCTTTTATGTTTGGTCTGTTTGTTGTTTCCTGGTTCTGCCGCCCATTGGTGGGTCGGCTCTGCCAGAGGGTTGTCTGCCCTCTGTGCAGAAGTGGTTCATTTGTAAAATATGTAGATAACTGTATATTAGTCTCTGCCTTGTCTGGTTTTCTGTGGGCGTCATCCTGCGATGTATATTTATGTATATATGTATGTATTTGTATATAGTCTATGTATATCCCTCTATCCCATGTATATATCCTTCAGCCTTCATGTATATCCTTCCAAGTGGCTTGACAAGCTAGTCGAGTCACCTATGTTACTGGTTTTTCGCCCATGAACTCGCTTCGGGGAAGAAAACCACCTGTTTGAAACTCGGCTCTCGGCTGGTTTCAAACAGGCAATTTTCTCTCTCTTCCATGAAGACTGTCAGAACCTCATTTATGTCTCATGCACATAATCAATTCCAGCCAAGTGGCCTTCACTTTTCGCATGTTCGGATAGTTGGCTCCGCCGTCATCACCATAACTTCCATTTAATACCTACGCACGTGGCACCCACGTGGGCTCGATGACTTGCCTTTTTACACGTCCTCACCAACGGTCAGATCTTTGGGCTCTGGGTCTCCTTCCATCATCCATCCTATGTCTTTGCCAAGTGTGATAAAATCCCTAGACCCAGATGTTTAATAAAAATCTAAAGTTTATATGATGCGTTTGCTTTTCAGTTATCTTCGAGTAAAACTAACTTTTCAGGAAAAGCAAGCATCGTGGTGGTAAGATCTCCAGACCCTAGAATATTTATTTTGATTAATGTGTTCTGATGGTCTCTTTGTCTCACAGGTTCCCAGAGTTCATTTTCCAAACATGTCTGAAGCATCCGCATCATCTCCACCCGAAAGTCCAGAGCTACCTTCCGCAGCAGAAACCAGGGCAGCAGTGAAATCTAAGATGGAGAAGGCCCTAGAAAAGATGCCCCTAACTATGAAATTTGTGCAAGACAATGTCATCATGTGCTCAAAGATTGAGTTCAAAGTCAAGCTGATAACCGACACCAGCGTCAGAACATGGCCGGAGATGTAGGCCTTGGTGAAAATAATGCACATCCAGCGACAGGCTGGAGATCAATTAGCAATCAACGTCGGGAACTCTGGAATCCTCTGGGCAGCTTGCTCCCCATGCTCCGTGCAATCTCCGGAGCTCATTCTAACACTGGAAACCAACTATAACTCTTCTGTTTGGGCTGTTATGCTCGTGGCAGTAGAGCCAATGAGATACCCCACTCCACTGGTATTCCTCAACCCAGTCACATTCCAGGTAGGCTTGGGGATCCCACAATTCGATAAGGCCTCAGTGGTTACAAGGACCGATGCCTTGGCCCAATTTACACAGTTGGAGGATGCCGCCCAGGTATACATGAACACCCATTGGATCAAGGCCCCAAAGAGGGACCCTTAAAGAATGAAGATAGAAATCCCCCGCTCTGAATTCAAGGAGAGCATCCAGATGGGGATGATAGCATTAGCCCAGGTCTTTGGGCAACCCTCCGCCCAAGAGTTTTCTCGATGGATGTATTACTTCCTCCTCGGCATCTCCACCAAGGGAGGATACTTCGATTGGGTGACAATAATCTCCAACCACATCGACTCTCAGTTCCAACAACTGAACAGGAAGAAGAAATTCTACATGTTTTCCTATGTTTTCTGGGCCCTAGCACAGCAGAGGCCCCACACCCACGGCCTAATTACAGACGGCGTGCTCAGGATTGGCCCAGGAAAAAAGGCACCGTGGGACCATTTCCCACAAGTTCAATGGGTGGCAAGCTTCCCTAGTTTTTTTCGGGTAAATGACACGTTCGTTTATTATCATCTGCTTACACCCACCTGGGACGCCGGATACCGCCTGTCTTCTGAGGCGATGAACTTGGTCCATATTTATGGCCATTATTATATTCAATTCCAATAGCACACCTACATTAGGGTCACCAGCTTCTCCGGGAAACCCTACTTGTTTCCCAAACACTGTGGGGACAAGATTGTGCTCTTGGAGTATTGCAGACAAATAATGGAGGTGCATGCCCTCTTCGCCCTCAAAAAGATCCCCAACATCCCATTCCCAATAACCTATGGGAATTATACATGCAGCTTGGCCGCCACAAAAGAGGCGGACAATGAGCTGAAAAGTTACAACTTACAGGAATTTTATTTAGCGCGAAATTTTTTTGACCCGTATGGAAAGATAGCAACGGCACTACCCCAGGCTTCAGAGCCCCATCATATACACATGGAGGATTTTTGGGTAGATTTCTAGGATGATGTGGAGGTGTGGAGCAGGCACTACATCAGAATGATGGCCAACATGATGCAGAAATTGAATCTCCGGAGGTTCCCGACAGACTTCTCAGATGCCGCCCCCACAGCCGATCCCCAGTACAAGGAAAAGGGGATCGATACAAAGGCTCTTCCACCAATAAACTGGGCCACCCAGGAAGGGCCCACAATTGAAGACTTCACTCTAGAGGTGGTCGAGCGAAGCCATGCTTATTTTAAGAAGGTGTGCCCCGGGAGTACCCGCCGAGCAGCCTAGCCGGCGCCAAACTTAAGTCCACAGCCGGTACCAAAATTGACCCCGGGGGCCTGGACTTCTTCGCAGGGAGTAGATAAAGGAAAAAAAATAGACACAACCCCTCCTGCACAAGAAGTCCCCATTAAAGAGCAAATAAAACAATCAGTGGCAGCCTCCCAGCAAATGAGGGAGCAATTAATAACGCGGCTGGCCACTCCACCGCTCATGGCCAGACCACTTCGTCCCTCCTCCTCCCCATCATTAGCAGCCTTAATGGTAAAGGAAACGAGAGTGGACCCCATGGAGGCGGAAACAATAAGAGATGTGGGGCCACCTCTGGTTACCCGGAGGAAGAAAAATCTCAGTAAAAAGCCAAAGGCAGAGCCAGAGTTGGGAACATCCTGACCCCAACAAGTAGAAATCCTTTCTTCTAGTTCCCCAGAGCTAGAAAAGGAAATAGAGCCTACAGAGGTCCCAGCCAGTCCCCCTCTGCAAGAATAATTTGATGTATTTTCAACCGACGAGTTTAAAAATTTGCAGGGGGACAATACCCAAACGGAGACAGAGGTCCCGGGGGTAGAACAAGAGGCTGCAGAGCGAGAAGATATAGAAGAAGAGCCTGCACAGGAAAAAGAGCAGCAGGTAGAAGAGAAAGAGCCAGAGCCAGAGATTGCCTCCAGGGCTCAAGTGATGCAAGGTCTGGGAGTGGACCAACAAAAACAAGGTGAACAAATGGCATCCGCTGGGGGAACCAGACCTTCAAGAATAACCGTAACCCCAGCCGCCACATTCCAAGGGCCACTCCCAGGAGCAACCTTCGGGCAGGTGATTCCAGTGGCCCAAACTCTAAATCTCGGCCCAACACCTCCCCTATTGCCAAAAGAGGTGCCAACAGAGGAAGAGGCCCTAGCAGAATAAGAAGAGCAATAGGATGAGAAGCTTGAGGAAGAAATCCCCGAGGAAGCCTACAAGAGTCCAGACCAAGTAATAGATACAGAGGACAAGGCTGAGGAGATGGAGGTTGAAGAGAATATTGCTGCAGAAGAAGTTGAGGCAGGGAGAGGAATGGATGAGGTCCATGCCACTGAGGAGAAACAACCACAAGACACTGGGGAAGAATCAAGGGAACAAATTCTGGTAGGAAGGCCACCCCTCCCGCCTCAGTGGCTGATAGAGAGCAGGAAAAGAAAAGCTCAGTCCGCTCCCGTGATTCCTCTCTCCCTAGCCAAAATGATGGCCCAAGTCCAGGCCCCGCTGAAGGCCAAGAAATCTTGGACAGTTCATACTCTCCGAACTGGGCTGGGCTAAGAAATAGTTGCCATTGTGGCAACACCTCCCCCAGACGCCGATGAAGCAACCGCGGACCCTGGAGACTATAATGTTGCAGAAGTATCACTAGGAAAAAGGGGAAAGCAAGGTGAGGTAGACTTGTTGAAGGAGGAAGCAAGGGCAGTGGAAGCCTGATATGAGAAGGAAGCCCAGAGGCTCAAAGCAGAAAAGGAAAAGAATGCAAACCTTATGGGGTTGCAACCTGAGCTGGCTCGACCCATCAATGCCGCTCCTCTAGAGGCCTCCACCTCTGAAGATCTTCCGCAGAGTGACATAGACTCCCTATGAGTAATGAAGAAGAAAGCTCAGACAGTGGACGAGTGGGTCACCCTGCAGATAGGAAACACCCTGCGTTTCCTGGTGTCCACCCTCCCAGATTTATACACGGCTTGACAGGTCATTCACTAGGCAGAGATTCTTATTGAACTATGGGAGGGTGATGCCAAGAATTACCAGGCATGGAAGGTGGAGCTCGAAGAGCTCCTTACCCTGGGGGAGGATATGATTTCTGAATCCAAAATTCTGGGGGATGAATCATTTGATTTTGTGAGAACCCAGCACTCCAGACTTGACCTCATATTGGAGGTAATCAAGCAACTGGTAGGGTCCCTACAAGATAAGGTAAATGCTATGAAGTATTCTTTTAATTTATATAAGTCTTTTGTAATAAAGATTTCTGGGGTTGATCCCCTTAGCACAGATAAATGTACCCCCAAAGATTTAGTTTTGGGGAGTTTTGATGAAATAATGAAGTCCCGGTATCAATCTCTAGAGGGGATAGATGGGGCCCAAATGGCAAAGCTAACTCGCATGATACTTAGTGGTCATGATGCAGAGAGAATGGCCAACGAGTTTAAAGAGAATGTTCCAGACCTGGGGGAACAAATTGAAGTGTCCAAGTACCAAAGGGCCAGCCTAAAGGATGTAGATGAAGATGGCATTTCCTGCCTCCTCCAGGCTTTCAACAATAATAAGCAACCTTGAGCTTTCTCTGGTGGCTGGGGAAAACTCAAGTGTTGGGTATTCTTTATTCTTTTGGGGACGTAAGTTCCCGGATCCTAGAGTCCCGGATCCAAAATTTTGTATTCTTTCAAGTGATCCGTGTCCCGGTCCCCGAGGTCGACCGGTCACTTTCAGAAGAGGTTAATAAAGACTGTCAGAGGCTGGTTGGCTATATCAAGGAGGCATCAACTTAGTGGTTGGTTTCTGACAGGATGGTCTTCTCGAGGCACCACTTAGGAGTACACCTGGCACATTGGAGATAGGGCACTGCATTTCCCATTTATGAGGCATGTAGCCTCGATCCCTGGGGGACCTACTTTCTTCCTTTTCCTTCCTGGCTCTTTTCTCGAGGCTGATTCTTCCGATGTATATTCTTGTCTTATTCTTATGACATGGCAGACCTATTCCGTCTCAAGGTCTTTTGTAGGGTGGCATAGGTAGCACTGACCCCCGTATATTGTATTTTATTGAAACATGATGTAAAATAGGGTTAGGGTTAGAAGAGAGTTGTATAAATAGCCAGACCGACCCATTTCCAAAGGTCGGCAAAATTGATGATTTTGTTGTCCATAGAAATAGAAAAGTGATTTCTCATTTTAAGTTGCAGAGCTCAATGCTCCATTATTTTTTTTTCAATAGTTAGATGCTCCCCTGGATCCACCATTGTATCACACACCAGTGCTTGCTGGAAGAGATATTAATGAAGAAGAAAGAATTATTTTCAATGATGTTGTTGGCATTCCTGCTTCTGAGTTAATGGTATTTCATGCTTTATGTTCTTTATGTCTTCTACTCTGATATGTTAAAATAGATTAACGACCTCTTTTCCCTTGCTACTGATGAAGTTCTAACTGATGGTTGTGTATTTCTTCGGTATTTAGTGTAGTATGTCGCAGTATTATTGATGTTCTGAATATTTGAGCATGACTATAGTTAGATGAAGTGCTTCTAACCCTGCAGGATCTTTTTCATTTTATTTACTAAGTATAGAATGCTAGGGAAAAACTTACTTTATTGAATCTCCGGAGGTATTGAGTTGAAGAAACCAGCTATCCCCCTCAAAAATAGTCACTTCTCCCCACCGAGCCCCACACCGTTGTGACCTGACACCCAGGTGCTTGAAGGCTTGGGGAATATAATTCCCCTGGACAACCTTTGCAGGCGGAGTTGGCCAGTATCCCCAGAAACCGGTGACAACTTATGACTGTTGGCGGACCCGGTCAGCAAAACCCCGTCAACAAGTACTTGTCTTCTAATTCATTTCAATTAAGGATTTAATCTTTATAGATTTATTACACATTATTTTTTATAGGATGAAACCTAGGGTTTTTCTCTTTATCCTTATTCTTAATAGGTGGATTCATTTACGCATTGATCCTTTCTTTGGGGTTAATCAATTTGGATCTTCCCTTTATGAATTTAGGGTTAAGAGGGAAATCTTATCTTCCCACACCCCACACACATACATCACACCATATATATACATATTTTAGCATATCACATTTTTAGTTTATTAAATTTTGGTGAACCTGTGATAGACAACTCTTTCTTTTTGGTGTTAGATTTGCATCTTATCTTACATGTATCTAAAAGTAGATTTCTTTTATTGTCTTGCATTTATATGTAAAAAAAAAATAAAAATCACAAAATTTCTTTAAAAAATAGAAAAACATTTACATTTTTCATGCTTGTAATTTTACTTTGTGTTCAACATTTATGATTTTTGTTTTGAATACTTGATGAGGCTTTTGTTGCGAAAGAGGATAGATCCCCTAATGAGGTACATGGAAGTGAGGATGAAAATTGATCGAATAAGATCTCCATGGATCCTATTCCTATTTCATCCTCCTCTACAACATCTTCAATTGACCTTTACCATATGGTGTGTGCATGGTTACCTTCATGTTCCACTATTTACAACATTTATACACCTAGAAATACTTCATTTAGTGTGTGTGATGTTGCTTTGTCCTCTCTTGTATTACCTTTTTAAGGATATAGTAGAGAAAGCATATGACTTTAATCATTCTATTTATGGAGATGAGTTGAGGATTGATGTTAATCCTTCTCCTAATATATATCTTTTCAACGAGCCTACTTTAGAATATAATTTACCTTATTTACCCTTTAGGGATCAAGATTTAGTGATATATGGCACTCCTACAATGTGATTTACTAATAGGGATGATAATCCTCCTATTTGGGATAAAATTTTGGATTTGGATGTTGATTACTGTCTTCCTTATGAAGCCATTGTGGATAATTATACTTTTTGGAATGAACCTTGGATAAATACATTGATTTATCCCCTCCTCGTGAAGATGATTTAATACAAGAGGGTGATTTATTAATGGATGACACATTCACACATGATGGTGACTCTTTTTCTAAAACACACTTCCCTTATGTAGACATTTTAGAGAAAAAAAAGACATTATAGATGCTTTACATCCATTTGGGATTCCTTGTAGTGATGATGCATTAACGAAGAATGATATGAATTCCCTTCATGCTCTCCCTCTTAGTGATGATCTTATGGAGAATCAAGACCATACCTCATCTTCTCCTAGGATGTCTTCTTTGCATCCTTCTTGTGAATTTATTCGTAGTGTTGAGATAACTAATATGGTTTATCCAAAACCCTTGATGACTATTAAAGGTTGTCCTCGCATTACTATCAAGGGTAAGCCTAGAGATCCTTTGGATTTATTTGTTAACAAAGATTCTGTTTCACATGTTTATCATACATAGAATAACCCTCAACATAATTTGGTGGTTCCTACTTCTTTACCACCTTCTCAACCCATTCTTCCTCCTCCACCCCATCTTCCTAGAAAGGAGTATGATTTGATAAAATAATTGCACAATACTCCTCAAAAAATTTCTTTATGGGAGCTTCTTCAAACTTCACCTACCTACCATGAAGACTTGCAAAAATCTCTAGCAACTCTTCCTAGTCCACCTCCTAGTCAAGAGAATATCAATTCCTTCTTACAGTGCATGCATGCTACCCTGGGTCCTCCTGAAATTGTATTTACTCAAAAGGATTTACCTTCTAAAGAAGTACAAAATCAATATGATACTCTTATGTTTGCTGTTACTATCAATAAGAGTACCATTCGTAGGACCTTGATTGATAATGGATCTAGGCTTAATATTTTTAGCATGGACATGCTCAAAGTGATTAAATCTGATCTTTCAACTATTCAACCTTATAATGTTCCTATAGGTGGCTTTGATAAAATTGATAAGAACACTTTGGGAATCATTACCTTACCTATCAAGGTAGGTCCGTTCATCTTGAAAACTCCTTTTCATGTTATGCCTGGACCTCTTAATTATAACTTCCTTTTGGGTAGACCTTGGTTGCATGAGATGCATGCTGTTCCTTCCACCCTTCACCACAAAGTCAAGTTTATTCATAGCAACATGGTGTATACACTTCATGGAGATGATGCACCAAATCCATTTTTGAATATTCAAACCCACAATACTCCTATTCCTAATAGTAATGCTTCTTCCTCTAATGCTCTTCCTAGAGATGATTGGGGAACCTTAGATTTTAATCCTACCTTTATTAGAGAATATAAGCTTTCTGATCTTGATTTCATGAAGCAACAAAGAGAGTTTGAACAATGAGCTTTTACTTCTACTTCTAATGCCCTTCATAATAATTTTATCACTGCTTCTACCCACTATGAATCTGTCAAACCTACTAATGATGACATAGTGACTATTGAAGTTCCATTGACTCCTTTTGATATGGCTTCTGATTATGGTCCTGGTTATCATTTACTAGTTAAACAAGGATTCCATGGTCAAGGATGTGGTAAGAATAAATTGGGAATTAAAATGCCCTAACAAAATGGGGGGAATGAGAATTCTTATGGATTCAGATTTAATCCTCAACAACACATCAATGTTAGCAACATCTCAAATAACACTGCAAAACATGATGACCCTATGAAGGAATTTGACCAAGTTATTTTTCCTAAAATCCTTTGTGCTAAGATGATTACTAGACCTAAATGCAAAAAGAAATGTAGTCCACACTTGAAGACTCTTCCTTTTTGTTTATATTATAGATTTCATGATCACTCTACTAATGAATGTCAAGCTTTACATTATAAGATTAGGCAATTCATTGATAGTAAAGTTATTTATTTAACATGTGGCAATGAGTTATATTTCAATCCTATTTTCTCTAAATAACATTTATGTTCCTATTATGGAGCTCCACATTATGTAAACAATGTTAGCCTAATCCTTGGGTGCTCAATGTCTTGCATAGTGTTGTGAGCGATATAATAGGTCCCCTTTCGTCCTTGTTCCTATGCTTAGGGGGCAAGGACACCATCTCCTTATTTTTTATCTTTTCGGGATCCACTTTTCCCTTGGCTAAGTAGTATCTATCTATTATGTGATATCCAATCATACATGAAAATTTTGGTTTGCATTGAGGGTCTATGCCCTTGATTATAACCTATTTCATTGTTTGACATTGGGTTTCCATGGTTGATAAATCTCTCACCTTGGAAATTGAATAGTGTACTATCCCTCACAAGGGTTACTTTTCCACTTCTTTCATGATATCTCTTTGCATTTTTCCCTTCCATGGACTCATAGGAGCTGTGACCTTCTTGGCTTGGACTGGGTGTTGTCTATGGATATTGTCTTGATGTTGAAGAAGGCTTTATCCTGGTTCTTTTCTTTCCTTAACATGACAAAATAGTATGTATTTTTCCATCTTAAGGAGGAGGGCATATATACGGCCTCCCTCATTCTATATTATGCATTTTGTTCTAACCTTTTGTTTTGCAGCATGCTAAATCCTCTGAAGGTAACACACATAAGTTGCTAAATCATGAAGAGATAGGCATTCAATTACAATTCAATATGCTAAATCCTCAGAAGGTAACACACATAAGTTGCTAAATCCTGAAGAGATACACATTTTACAAATGTATTCCATATGGATAAATGGGTACTTCATAAAAGCTATCAGAATACACACTACATACATGCACAAAGCCACCATAAGGTGCACAACTTTATGGGGTGACTATCAAGTTCTTGCTTGGTTGGCCATCCTATCCTTTTTGTGGTTCGTAGTGAGATACACACATATTACTGGGTGCACTAGCCACTCCTCTCTCTCCTTTTCTTTGAATGGTGATGTATTTATTATTGTAATCTTGGGGTTGAAAAAGGACTTGTATCCCTGGGGGCTTGAGAATTTCTTTGTCCCTTTGATTTCAACAAGATTATCTTTTCTTTGTGATCTCCTTTACCAAGAATTTGCATCGAGTCCATACTCTTGCTAAAGTGGGGGCCAAATGCATTTTTGAAAAATGGAAGCACTTCCATTTAGGACTGGGTTATGATGACATGTAACTGATTGAATGTTTGTTAATGTTAAGTTGAAGATGATGCAAGACATTAAATTAGGTAATAGTTTGTATTGTCATTGATGTCAACTTGATATCATCTGTGTGGTAATACAATAATGCCGAAGAATTTAGAGAATCAGTGGAACAATGATTATGCTTTCAACAATGCATAAAAGTCAAGTATTCACTAAGTGATAGACAACACCGACAGAGTGCACACCACCGGTAAAGACAGAGATAAAGTCACAGTGATACCTGACGAGCAGAAGATAGTGTTGCTCGACGAAGCAGAATCACAGGATGCCTGACAAGCTGAAAATAGAGTTGCCCGATGAGCAAGATCCAATGAAGCCTGACGGATGGATATTTTGAAGCTAACTAAAGATACACCAATGGAACTGGTAGTTGTCACTGGTGATGAACTACATAATTGACTGACAGAACAGAGAGCTCAAAAAATGACAAAATATCTAGCTGGCAGAGCTTAAAGATAGACTTAACTGGTTGTTTTATTTGTGTTATTTGACCATAGTTAAAGCAATTGATTTATACAATTGGAAAGAAGATAACTATAAGATAAATTAGGAGTTAAAGCCGTAAATCAAATTGGCTAGATTGTTTTTGATGCCAAGAATCAAGAAACAAGAATCAAGGAAAATCATGTCTATATAAGAGACAAGCATAATTCATTTCCATGGGCACTTAGATACACGGGGGAGTGAATTGAAAGAAGATGCTGAAGAGAAACTGGTGAAGGATAAACTTCATACAGTCCTAATCAATCTTGCTAAGGGAGAGCTAAAGAATTCTGTAGACACTGATGAACAATAAAGCTCAACATCACAGAGCAGAAAGTGTGAAGTAAAAAGGAAATGAATTGATACAATCATCAGAGAGGTAAATTACATAAATAGATCTGAATATCTACAATTCCAAGTTGCATTAGAAATAGGTTATTGTGTTTCAGTTTAACCATTGAAGCATTAAGTCTCTTAATAGAGCAGGACTTAACTGTCTTCTATAATTGAGGTATATCCTAACATATTACCAAAAAGGTTGATTCATGATAGTAGAAGTGGTCTTACCTAAAGCCTATTAACAGTCTAAGAAGGAGGCTGATTCAAGGATGGTAGTAAGATTAGCATAAAGCCTATTGACAGTCTAAAGACTAATTCAAGGATGGTAGCGTGGATGCCAGATACTAAGTGACAACCTATGTATGAAAATCCTCTAACAAGGTCACAATTAATAGTGTGTTTATAACCTTTAACAAGGTTGGATTCTAATAGGGCTCACTTCAGAAGAGTGAAAATTTGGGGTACCGGTCCCAGTGGTTTTTTCCCTTAACAAGGTTTCTACATTAAAATCCATGTGTTATGTGTGTATGGTTTATTGCTTTATTGTTTTACATTTCACATATGCATTTCTGGATTGATTGGAATACTCAGCATATTTACTGAGTATTGGTAAATGAGTTTTGCTGCTTATCGGTAGTCAAGGAGAATAAGGAAAGACAAGGTAAATCGACAGACAGTTAATTATTTCAAGTATTTCAAGGCATACATATTGTAGGGACTTAATAATCTGAGGTATAATAATTGGTGGATTAAAGATTAAAGGATAAAAATTTGAGGCCACTGATTCACCCCCCTCTCAGTTATTACTAACAGGTTAGCCCTCCGAGTAAGTATTTTGGGGTCATTTCAAACACCTTGAATGGGTCTTTGACTTGGATCTTCATTTCCCCCCTGATTCTACCCTATTTGCTACTTTTCTTCTACCTTTTCTGGCTTTCTACTCTGTGATTATGAGATTCTTGACCTCAGGGTCAAGGTTGACCTTTTAGGTCAAGGTCAACCTAGACCTTGACCTAGGTCAAGTTTGACCTTGACCCTGACCTAGGTCAAGGTTGAACTTGAACCTGACCTAGGTCAAGGTCTATTTTGACCTTGACCTAGGGTCCAAATTTTAGGATCCCAAGGTTTTTGGATGTCGGGGTTCGGAAAGATTTAATTTCTGCTTCCGGGTTGGCTGTTTCAGTCTCCAAAGTAATGAATCTTGAAATTATATTTAATATAGGTCCACTTATAGGGGTATAGGTCTAATTGGAATTTAATTCTTCTATGTAGGCCTCTCTAGAAGATTGTGCCCTAGATTTGTATATAAGGAAGCTTTCTCCTCTCATTTTCTCTAACCATAAGACATACACAAGAAAGAATGAACATGAAGGATAATCTATTGAAGAAATATTATATCCATTGAAGGAATTATCAAGCGTTAAAGCACATTCAAGTATTCAATTCATCACGAAGATCCATTTGTATCCATTGGAGGATTCAAGCTCTATGGAGCTCTCTTGTTAAAGATTTCTCCATTCACATCCATGCAAGCCTCTTCCTAATCCAAGATCCATTCAAGATTGGTGTTGAAGATCTACAAGAAATTGATTTGAGACATCCTACATCCTACATCCTACATTATACATTATACATTCATTTGGTTCATACATACTTGTGGATCCAAGGATTCAAATCCTCCACAAGGGTTTCAATACAAGGAAGGTGAATTCGTCTATTTACTTTGTTTATCTATGTAATTTTAATTATATTTTAAGTTTAATTCCAAAATAGGGGTTTGACCAAGGCAAACCCCCCCAACAAAAAAAACCATTTTTCTTGCAGGTACAAGTTCGGGACAATAGATTTAAGTGCAAATCCGGATAACCTTTTCGGCTGACTTTCAGGATTCAGAAATAGATTTTCCATCGAACTATGTAGGTCTAGGTTGAATTTCTATTCTGGGTCAGGATCAACTTTCTGTTCTTGGTTAGGATCAAATTTATATTCTGGGTCAAGGTCAACCTTCTATTTTTGGTCAAAGTTGACTTGAGCCAGATCTAGAAAAGATTTCTAGGTTTTCTCCGTCTCTATGTTTTTGTGCCAGATCCGGTTGCAAAACTTCTGGAAACCCACTGCAGACACCCAAAAACAACATTCTTTAGATCTGTTACATTTTGAGGTTAGTACTTGTCTTCTAAATCATTTCAATTAAGGCTTTAATCTTTCTAGATCTATTACACATTGTTTTCTATAGGATGAAACCTAGGGTTTTGCTCTTTATCCTTATTCTTAATAGGTTGATTCATTTATGCATTGATCCTTTCTTTGGGGTTAATCAATTTGGATCTTCCCTTATGAATTCAGGGTTAAGAGGGAAATCTTATTTTCCCACACCCCACACACATACATCACACCATATATATACACATTTTAGCATATCACATTTTTAGTTTATTACAAGTAGATCATATAATCAATGCATCCATCATCAATAACATCATAACTAACATAGGAATGTATTCATCACCATCATATAGTGATTCACATTTTCAAAAAATTAATGTTCATCTGACATATTTTCTATGCTTAATTTGTTGAGGGGGCATATAGTCCACCTGCTGTCATTGGGGCAGGATCAAAACAATGAATCTTTGACACACTGCGACAAACCATATTTCATCAAACATGGGCAACTGTAGACACCCTAAAATAGACAGACTTGCGACTTGACATTAAAAACACTAATTTTCATCTATTAATTAATGGTTTTTAAATCATTATTTAATCATCTAATTTCTTCTAAATTAATTTCATCTATTAATTAATGTTTTTTTAATTGTTAATTAATCTTCATTTTCTTCTAAATTCATTCCCCAAATCATGTAATCAAATTCTCAAAATTAATTAAATAATTAATTTTATTTAATTAATTAACTTTAACTGATTAATTTCCATTAATTAATTAATTAAATTCAATTTCCTAAAGTTTAAATTGAAATATTTAAAATTACTAATTGAATTCTTCCAATTAAATTAATTTAATTTCATTCAAATAATGCAATTCTAAATAAAAAAGAATTCAATTATCTCACATATTGAAATCTTTAATTTCAAAGAATGAATTAAATATTCATTTATCTTCAAAGAGATAAATTTATTTAGATCACATGGGTTTCTCCACCCACCTCTTCATTTCTAAAAGGTAACTCAAAATTAGTTCTTTAGTTAACCAAACTCTATCTCCTCTCTCCCAGTTTAAGAGGTGGAGTTTACTGATGGCTTCTCTAGTTCCCTTTGATCTCAACTGTTTATCTTCCTATCTTTGGGATTGATCTAAACCGTTCATCTCATTCTCAATTCCTATATAAAAAACCCTTCATAACCATTTCAAGGATCCAAGATTTCAAGCTCACATGAACCATTACTCTTTTAGATTGGTTCAAGCATCAAACCATCTGGCGATCACACACACATTTAATATAAAATTCTTGACGCTCCTAAGTCATAGACACTGCCACAACCATACACCTTGACGATCTGTTCAAACAATTAACAATAGATGACCAACCCTGTATCAATAAACATATTGATAGAAATTCATTAGGTGGTGCATCCACATCACAGTCTAGGTTTGTTGGAACTATCTCCATTGTCGCATTCAACCAAACAGAGTCAACCCACCACAATGACCTATGTCTTGTACACAAAAAAATGATAGAGTGGGATTAACAAGGACAACCTGATATAGATATCTTTGAAAATGATGAGGCTATCATAGAAATCATGGGACTTAGAGAGGGAATTCCATTAGGAGACCATAAAGCAGGTTTCTCCATTGACCTTGACATATCAAAATATTTTGGGGAGGAAGCTCCTCTTTCCATTCATAAAAAAAAAATGAAAAATAAAAAAGAATCGTCAGTAAGTGAAAACCGAAAGGTGCTTATTGTTAGAATAGTCCCAAAGGATAACTAAGAGTGGGGGGGGGGGGGGGGGAA
>MU226282.1:1302140-1320180 GCA_018584345.1 Thuja plicata
TAGTATCTTTCTTGAACCATAAAATTTTCATCAATCTTAACATGCGTGCTTTCAATTATCTTCTTTAATCTCAAATTGAAACATCTATATGCTTTGCTTTTAGTAGAATAACCAAGGAAAATACCTTGATCACTTCTAGCATCAAACTTTCCAACTCCATCATCTCTCTTGATGCAACACTTGCTGCCAAAGATTCTAAAATACTTTATTGTAGGTACATTTCCAAACCAAAGTTCATAGGATGTCTTATCCGCACCTGGCCTCAATTGGGTTTTGTTGATGGTATATACTGTTGTGTTCACTGCGTCTCTCCAATAGGTGTGCACAAATTTTCCTTCAATCATCATAGTGTGCACTGTATCAAGTATGATCCTGTTTCTCCTTTCTACAATCCCATTCTGCTGAGGGGTTCTAGGTGCACTCAACTGTCTTTTAATACCATGTTCTTCACAATAGTCATAAAACTGATCAGAGGTGAACTCTCCTCCTCTATTTGATCTCAGACATTTCAGTTTTAATCTGAATTCATTCTCAACTTTAGCTTTGAATATTTTGAACTTCTCAAAGGCTTCAGACTTCTCCTTTAAGAATGCAACCCAAATCATCCTAGAAAAATCATCAACAAACAAAATGAAACACCTTTCTCTGTAGTATGATCTTATTTGAGTAGGACCACACAAATCTCTATGTACTAGGTCCAATTTGTTCTCAGCTGAGTTCTGCTTGCTTCTGAAGGAACTCCTTACATGCTTTCCCATAACACATTCCCTACATATTGTGTCAACAGGTCTTGCAATACTAGGAAGGTCTCTGACTGCCTTAACATTGCTAATCTTTACTATATTATCAAAATTGATATGACAAAGTCTCTTGTGCCATAACCAACTGTCATCCACCTTTGCAACAAAACAACTTATATCAGAATTAATCTGAAAAACATTACCTTTTGTTTTGGAGCCTGATGCAATCATGTCTCCATCATTTTTGTTAATGATGCACTTGTTGTCTTTGAACTCTAAATGATAATATTTGTCAAGTAGCTGTCCAACACTTAGCAAGTTATGATGTAATCCATCAACATATAGAACATCATCTGTCTTATTCTTTCCATCCAAGGTGATAGAACTTCTGCCTATGATAGGTTTGGGAGTGTTATCTCCAAATCTAACCATACCACCTTTGTACTTGTCTAACTGAACAAATCTATCTTTGTCACCTGTCATGTGATGAGAGCATCCACTGTTAATGATCCAATTAGTTATGATGTTTGCTTTGGAGATTAGGGCTAGTTCTTGTTCTTCCTTTTCATCTGCAATGTCCATTTCTTCAAGTAACCTCTCCATGTCTCTAAGGGCAACGAATCCAATTTCATCTTCTCCTGAATCTTCATCGGTTACACCTTCTTCAACATGATAACATTCCTTCTTATATTTGGGTTTTTAATCAGATTTGAACTTCTTGACTCTTGTGGGACATTTAGATGCAAAGTGACCTATCTTATTACATGAAAAACATTTGAATGGAAGCTGTCCTTCATATTTACCTTTTCCTTTCTTTTCTCTTCTAGCAATCATTGCTATGATTTCTTCAATTTCTTCATCAACTTCTTGTTCCCCATCATGACTGGATGTGTGTAAGGATTTATTACCATGGACTGTGGCTTTGAAAGCTATTTCACTTTTAGGTTCAGTCTTTAGTCTTGATATCTCAAACACAGAGATTTTTCTGATTAGAGTCTCTCTCTGGAAGTTTTGTGAGAATTGCATAGTTTCCTCTAGAATACTGATCTTGTTTTCATAGTCTGATGTCAAATTAGTTAGCAACTTATCCATTATATCTTCTTCTGTTATTTCACCACCATTGTTCCTGATTTCGAATACTGCTTCATTTATCCTTTGATTGTAAGCTCTAATTTTCTCTTCAGGTAACATCTCAAGACTGTTGTATTTCTTCTTCCACGTCTTCCTACGTGCATTCTTTGCTTGAACATCTCCTTCAAACATGTCTTCTAAATACTTCCATATGGTATATGCTTTGTCAATTTTCTTGATTTCCAAAAATTCACTGTTAGATAAGGCACTGATTAGGGCTTCTTTGGCAATTTCATTATGTGTAAATATGTCCTTTTGTCTGTTGGTAGCATCATCCTTTGCAAGGTCTTTCAAAGATGGAATTACAACCTCTTGTGTGGCAATTTCAAAGATCTCAAATCCAATACACTGTAGATGTGTTATCATTTTGTTTTTCCAATCCAAATAATTCTCTCCATCAAACTTAGGTCTTTCTTTTCTGAAGTAAGACATCTTGATCTACCTTAAGCTGTTAGGCTTCTTCTCCAAGGCACTTGGCTCTGATACCAATTGTTAGAATTGTCCCAAAGGATAACTAAGAGGGGAGGGGGTGAATCAGTTATCAGTAACTTCAGTTCTTTTTACTTCTTTAACTTTAGTATACAACAAAGAAAATGCATAATCAGATAACACAGTTCTCAACACACAATTTGATTACGGGGAAACCAAATGGTAAAAACCCCGGTGGGAATTAGCACCCATAATAAACTATATTTGTTTGTAGTAATCCCTGTTAGAAGATATTTCAACCCTATTAGGAGTTGTACAATACAATGCAAAAAGTATAGTGACCTGGTTAAGGGTCAGACCCTGTTATAAGTCTTTTACAAATAACCCTGTTAGGGGTGGTGGACTCACTATCCAAAAGCTCACTGCTTGATGGTAAAGGCTAGAACCTTTTGAATAATAGATATGCACTATATCTAATGATGAACTATAGAGTAGACCTTCTATCTTGATCAGTTCTAGTGTATTACAATCTTTCACTTCTTCTTCACATAGACCCTTGATGAATGAACCAACTCTGATGATCTGCTCTGTACATCTTTCTTCACATTTTGTATCATTCACACTTGGCGTATCACAATTGAACTACTATAAGTATCTTCTCCAAAATAGAAGGTCATGTCAGCTCTTAGAAACAATTCATCAATATCTTAGTCAGCTTAACTAAGCACGCAAACAATAATAAGTCCACGCAAGTCAATGCTGAATAGACACGATGCTTCACTGAGTCAGCCTCACCAAATTAACCATAACTTTGCAATCTTCTTGAAACACATTTGGCGCCTTTGGATTTATATCAAAAAATCATAATTAATCATGCATATACACACACATATCCTAAAGATAGGTGAAACTCATGAAATACGTTATATACATTGGCCCTAAACCGTTATACTTCCAGAACTGTAACTGCCAATAATAGAATTGCATAACTTTATTGAAACATCATATCTGGGTCTACGTGTATGAACATAACATAATAAACATGTCAACAACATGTATCTATCCATGCAATTCTTCATGTCATCATTCAGATAAGTTCATACAGAATTACTACTGTGTATTATATGTTGTCATCAATGACAAACATACAATCTATCAACTGCTCTGAATCAAATCTCCAACACTTACAGGCACAAAAAATGATAAAAAGACAAAACAAGATGTATCTTCTAGTGAAAAAATCACTGAGGCACTAGAAGATGGAAAGTAGGAATTCCTCCCCTTGACAAAGGAAAATTTGACATTGTTAGCAGAAGAAATGGAAGAAGTCAACTTGGGTGATGAAAAGAACCCAAAGAACATCTACTTAGAAAAATTCCTCACCCCAGAGGAGAGAGAACAATTCATTAGCTTCTTCAAGGAGAGGAAGATTAATTTTGCATGGTTCTACTCAGACATGCCATGCTTAGACCTAGAGCTTGTATTACATCATCTACCATTGTTACCCAATGCCAAACCCCCCAAACAAAATATGAGAAAGATGCATCCCCATGTTGCATTACTATTCAAGGTAGAATTGAAAAATCTCCTAGATGATAAGTTCATAAGATTGATCCCATACACAGACTGGAAATCTAATCTTGTACCCATTACTAAGCACAGTGGTTAGATCCACATTTGCACAGACTTTAGAGATCTCAACAAAGTTTGTCCCAAGGATGACTTTCCTTTACCTAACATTGATATGATATTAGATCTAACAATAGGAAATCAAATGCTACACACTTGGATAGATTTTTAGGGAATAATCAGATAAGGATTACACCAGAGGTCAAACACAAAACAACTTTTATACGTGCATGGGGCACCTACTATTGGAATATTATGCCATTTGGTCTAAAAATGTAGGAGCAACATATCAAAGGACCATGAAAACCATCTTCAATGATCTCATCCACAAGATAATGGAGGACTATGTCGATAACATAATTTCCAAGTAAATGATTAGAAAAGATCATCTACAAGTATTGGGACCCATCTTTGACAAAATGCAGGAATAAAAGGTTTGTTTGAATCCAAAGAAGTGTGCATTTGGGGTCGCTGTTGTATGTGGTAAAATTGACCTTGCTATTCAACCATACACTTCAATATAGTCCTTGTTCATCAGCCACATATAGAAGTGAATATGAGTTATTCATCCTGCATGCCTGTATGATTCGACCTGTTGCCTTCTATCTAGATGGGGTTTCAAAATAGCTCTCAGAATGAGATTCTCACAACCATAGACCGATCTAAGAATGAAAGATTTTTCTCCATGAATGCAATGCAATGCAAGATTATTCTAAGAATTGAAAGATGCAAGATTAATCTGAGACATGATTTCAATGCAATTATTCTAAGAAATTGAAATTATTCTATTGCAAATGAAATCTTTTAACTAGAAATGAGATGATAAAATGTAGGAACAATTCAGTATTCTAATAATGCATATTTTCTCCAGGTAGGCCTTTGAATGAGGAATGGGAGTTCTTTTATAGACTCAGAGGTGATCAGAATAGAAAGTTTCCTTTTTGAAATAAAACAGATAGAAAAGCTAGTTTAAAATAGAAAGCTTTCTTTAAAAGAAAATAACAAATTGTTTTCCCTTTGCTTTAACTATTTTCTCTCTTTGATTTTAACTGTTTTCTTTCTCTTTAAAGCACAGTTAATTCAAAACTTCTATTTCTAAACTGAAGAAAGATTTTTGAGAGAATATTTAATTAAATAAATAAAGTATGACCTCATAATTATGTTTTTCTCAATTATCTAAATAATTATATTCAATTATTGAAATGAGGATATTTATTTAATAATTAAATATCATTTAATTCCTTTTTATTTGTTTTCAGCTAAAAGGGGTGAATTTAATTTAATTAAAGTGCCAGGACTTTATAATTAAATTAATTCAATCATAGGGTTTGTTTAGCCAATAGATATTTAGAAATTAAATATATTGTATGATTAATGCATATTTAGGATTTTCTGCATTTGACACTTAGGTCGAGTAGAGTCAGTCAAAACTCAAAATTGCCTAGTACAATAGGACTTTGATGATTCAGAAGAGTGAAAAATGCAACAAAATTGGTTAGGGTTGCAAGATGCCAATTTTGGGGTGTTACATTTTGCCCCTCTTTGAATTGATGTGCGAGCAACGCATTGATTCATAGAATAGTCTGATGTCTGAAGCACAAAAGAATAGATTTTGAAGATTGATGATGTAAAGATCAATTGATGAAGATTTTAGAGCCATCTCCAGTATAGAGCTTAACTCTCTGAAGTCTAGATTAGATTGCCAAGACACTGGTCAAGTAGAGTTTTTGAGGGTCATATTGAGAATGAAGCTTGATGCTTAGGGATCCAGGTTAGATTGCCCTGATACATAATAGATTACGATTTCAAGAACCATCTCCAGAATGAAGCTTGATCCTTAGGGATCCAGGTTAGAATTCCCTGATACCTAATAGATCGACATATTTCAAAGACTATCCCCAGAATGAGGCTCAACCTTCAAGAGTCAGGGTTAGAATGCCCTGATACCTGTCCATAAAAAAGATAGTCAAGAGAGATTTTGGGACTATCTCCAGAATGAAGCTTAGTCCCCCAATATCTAGGTTAGATCGCCCAGACACTTGGGCAGTCATGATGAAACCAGGATGCTAAAGAAGAACTCCCCAAAGTATGAACCCAGGAGAATGCAATGAAGTGACATCAAAATTTCTGCCACAATGCAAGTCTAGAATGAAAATGCAATCTTATGCTAGATGCAATATGAGAGTGCAATTCTAGGACATGGTTGTGAGACCCATCATAAAATCATCATCATTGATCATTTTTTGGAACATCAAAGTTGATACAACCCTTACTGGTGCCGCAACGAAACCATAAGGATATGAATATGACTTTCATTAGATAAGATGTGATGACATTAAGTTTTTCCATTAGTATACTTAAAGAGGAAAATATGATGAAGGTCATCGGTATAAGCATAACCGACAGATAGCAAGCATGCCCGACAGGAAAAAATATCTAACATAAAAATAATAAGTATAGAAATTACCTATGACAGGCATACTCGATGAATAGTTCAAGTAAGGAACACCGATAGAGAAGAAAACTGATAGACTGATAGAGTAGCCTGACCATCAGAACTGACAGTCAATTAAAGAACCCGCAAAAAGTGGATCTAATTTTTACATGTCAGATAAAGCAATGTAATTCTATTATAGAGTTTTAATTTGTTTTAAATCTTAACTTAAGGGTCAAGAAAGCATATTGTAAATGTTTTAAAGCATCCTATTGGATCTAAAACATATCTAACTAAAGATCAAGGTCAAGTTGTAAACCTTGGATCTAGAGTTAATTTGAAAAGCGTCAATCAAGAATAGAGCTAGAAACTAGTATAAATAGATGTTTCATCATTTGTAATACAAGATACTTGTAATCATTTGAAGAATGATAGTAGCTATGGAGAGCATCTAAATAGAAGAGAATAATTCATGCAAAGTTCAAAAACAGATCACAACAGTTATCAAGAACACAGGAAGGCTACCGACGAGCATAGACAAGGTATTACTTAATCACTCAAGGTGATTACATACATACATTGTAAGCTATACAAGATCTATTATTAGAAATTAGAGATTACATTCATTATCAGATCAAAATTTATATTTTATTTGAATTCTAACAAGTGCATCACAACATAAATCCTTTTGTAGAAGGTGGAATTAACAATTCTTTAACAAATCTCTTAATAGAGTGCACACCTAATGGTGTTGCTAAAGCTTCAAATGAAGTAGATCCTAATAGGTCTCCACTCTAATACTCTTAATAGGGTAGATCATTAGAAGTGATCATTTGTAAGCCTTTACCAGCTCCCTTCTTATCTGTATATAGTGAATTTTTATGGGTAGACATCCCCACCACAATTTTTACTTCCTAACAGGAGTTTTCTGTGATATCATATCATGTGTTGTGTTATTTGTTTTCATGAATATTTCTTGAATGTTTATACATATAAAGAACTTATATTATGATCACACATACATAATCAAAGATGAATAGATAGATAGGTATATACAAATCTGATGACACAAAGGTTAATGAGACAATCACATAAAAAGTTTTAGAGGTACTGATTCACCCCTCCCCTCTCAGTACATCATTCCAATAAATCCAACAATTGGTATCAGAGATAAGTCTCTTTCTTGAAAAAGATTAAAGACTATTGAGAATGAGCAATTGCAAATTCAGATTTACTATGAGTAGTAGAAAGAGGCAAGAGTAAGCATAAGAAAGTTTCTTGATGAAAGAAAGATCATGGCAAGTAGGCTTAATGAAAAATATTATCAAGAAGAGGAGATCCAAAATTACTTCAACAATACGAAATCATCAACGAAAAAAGCTTCAGACACATTAGTAGAAGAGATCACAAGTCTACAAGAAGTCAATCTACATCTGACAGAGCAAATCAAAATGCTGCAAATCGGTCAAGAAACTTAGATGGTAAAAATGATTGATGTCATGAATGATTCAAGAAAATCTGAATCAGAGAGAGTATTGACTATTGATGATAGGAGGAAACTAACAAAAATGGTACAAGAAAAATAATCAGAGATTCAAAGAATTACAGAGCATCACCATTATATTACCAACCAGATTATTCTTATGAGTCAAGAAGCAAATAGATTAAATACTAAACTCATTGAAAGAATATAGATCATCGGTGAGCTAAGGGAAGAAAATGAGAAACTAAAGCATGAAGGTAGAATTCAGAATCAACACAATGAATTGATCAAGAAAATTGAAGATAGCAACAAAAGAATGGATGATTTCCTTAATGGTCAAAGAAGAGTCATCAACTACACAGGAATAGGTTACACTGACAATGGAGAGTCATCTAACCAATCAAATCAAAAGAATGTGTATGCAATTCCAAGAACCAAGAAGCTGTCATGCAATCACTGTGGAAAACCAGGCCACACCTCAAATGTTTGCAGAAACAAAATGAAAGGTATTCCTCAATCACAATCTACTTTCATTGGTAATTGTTATAAATATCACAAGCAAGGACACAAGGCATATGAATGTAGATCTAAGGTAACAAATCCAAAGAAGGAAACCTATATGGACAAGTACTGTAAAATAAATGGACATACATATCAGGAATGCTGGAAAAAGAATAAGAAGGCATGGACACCAAAAGAGCCTGACAATGGATACAAACCAACAAGAAAAGGTAACTCATATGTTTGGGACTATAACACATGGGTAAATTACACAACATGTGGAAGGTATGGTCATTTGTTTGCTAACTGTATGAGAAAATGGACTGGAAAACCAAGAGGATGGTTCAATCCTAGAATGGCATGTTTACATTGTCATAAAGTTGGACATGTGATAAAAGATTACAAAGACCGACTGAGAGAAACAAGTACTTATCCCAATGGAAATACCATTGATGACATCAAGAAGATGAGAAACAAGATGTGGGTAAAATCCACAAACACTGAAGGTGCCAGAACAAGTAATACAAATGCCCCATCTAATGGATCCGGTGGCATCACCATTTCCAACTAATTTGCACAAGTAAGTATAGAACTGCATTATGAAAAGTTATATTATGCATCGGTTCCATTTACATATTGATCATATAGACAAATCAGTATTATTAAAGATGCACTATATTGTCACTTTTAAATCTTATTGAAAAACCACCATCAGTTATTGGGTACAAAATATGCATCGGTGAACACACACAGAAAGGTTAACACTACTTACTGAAATGTATCAGTCTTTTCACAAAAGCCAAGTGGCTAAGTGTAAACTGACAGACATTGGTGATCCTTGAGCTGATGAAAATTGTCTTTGCCACTTTATCGACAATCATCGATGAAGTCATAAAAGCTGCTGGCAACCCCAACACTTTATGCCTACACCGAAGATGTTATTTATTCCTCAACCCATGAACTCAGTCTTTGAATAATGACAAGTTGGTTAGCATTAATGACAACTTAGGGCATAAATAGTTATAAAAGACCGATGGTTGAACTCATTTCACACCTGCAATTTTTTAGCAACCTAGAGAGCCAAGCAGAGCGATTGAAGAGAAAAATTTTAGAGCGACCCCAATAGGATTCTAAACACCACTCAGAGGATTCACAGAGACTCAGTAAGTACCTACATTCACAGACCGCATTATTTGATTTACAAAAAACCCTAAATTTCTGTAACACGATGGCATCAAATTCAAGATTTGAAAAGATTAAGGAAGATAAGAAGAAAACAATAAAGCTTATCAGTAGAGGCACTTGTGTTGAACCAAAATACAAGTTGCACCCAAAAATTGCATCACAACCTGACGATTCCAGAGCATTCTCCAGAATCCCACCTAGGGTTTTACTGGTAGAGGATGTAAGGTCCTATATACACTGTAAGATCTTAGAATTGGGAGATCTAGACCTAGATAATGCCTACAGGGAACTATTGGAAACCTCAAAGAAGAGCACAAGAATTTGGAAGTGAAAGGACTCACGAATGCATTACACTTTCCCAGAGTTTTGAAAACAAAATGGATAAAGATAGTTTTCAGTAGAATGCACAACCAGACACTATGGCTAAATAAGCCAAAATGATAACAAAGGATGTTATTCATGCAGTAACTAGATATCCTACAACCGACAAACCACAATCTCACAAGTACCCATCTTTGAAGGAAGTAGAAAAGCTAACTGCTGCAAAATCAGACAAAAGAGCTCTCAAGGTCAACACCATCACCGACACAGAACTCATGTTTGGTGCATGTGTTATCATATCATGTGTTATGTGTTATTTGTTTTCATGAATGTTTCTTGAATGTTTATACATATAAAGAACTTATATTATGATAACACATACATAATCAAAGATGAATAGATAGATAGGTATATACAAATCTGATGACATAAAGGTTAATGGAACAATCACATAAAAAGTTTTAGAGGTACTGATTCACCCCTCCCCTCTTAGTACATCATTCCAATAAATCCAACAATTGGTATTAGAGCTAAGTCTCTTTCTTGAAAAAAGCTTAAAGACTTAAGAGGAAAGATCCACACGATGGAAAAGTACAGACTGGACAAGACTATTGAGAATGAGCAATTGCAAATTCAGATTTACTATGAGAAGTATAAATAGGAAAGAGTAAGCATGAGAAAGTTGCTTGATGAAAGAAAGATCATGGAAAGTAGGCTTAATGAAAAAGGTTATCAAGAAGAGGAGATCCCAAATTACTTCAACAATACGAAATCATCAACGAACAAAGCTTCAGACACATCAGTAGAAGAGATCACAAGTCTACAAGAAGTCAATCTACATCTGACAGAGAAAATCAAAATGCTACGAATCATTCAAGAAACTCATATGGTAAAAATGATTGATGTCATGAATGATTCAAGAAAATCTGAATCAAAGAGAACATTGGATATTGATGATAGGAGGAAAATAATAGAAAAGATACAAGAAAAAGAATCAAAGATTCAAATACTTACAGAGCATCACCATGAGATTACCAACTAGATTATTCTTATGAGTCAAGAAGCAAACAGATTAAATATTGAACTCATTGAAAGAATACAAATCATTAGAGAGCTAAGGGAAGAAAATGAGAAATTAAAGCATGAAGTTAGAATTCATAATCAACACAATGAATTGATCAAGAAAGTTGAGGATAGAAACAAAAGAATGGATGATTTACTTGATGGTCAAAGAAGAATCATCAACTACACAGGAATAGGTTACACCAACAATGGAGAGTCATCTAACCAATCAAATCAAAATAATGTGTATGCAACTCCAAGAACCAAGAAGCTGTCATGCAATCACTGTGGAAAACCAGACCACACCTCAAATGTTTGCAGAAACAAAATGAAAGGTATTCCTTAATGAAAATATACTTTCATTGGTAATTGTTATAAATATCAAAAGCAAGGACACAAGGCATATGAATGCAGATTTAAGGTAATAAATCCAAAGAGGGAAACCTATATGGACAAGTACTATAAAATAAATGGACATACATATCAGGAATGCTGGAAAAAGAATAAGAAGGCATGGACACCAAACGAACCTGACAATGGCTACAAACCAACAAGAAAAGGTAACGCATATGTTTGGGACTATAACACATGGGTAAATTGCACAACATGTGGAAGGTATGGTCATATATCTGCTAACTGTATGAGAAAATGGACTAGAAAACCAAGAGGATGGTTCAATCCTGGAATGGCATGTTTACATTGTCATAAAGTTGGACATGTGATAAAATATTGCAAAGATCGACTGACAGAAAAAAGTACTTATCCCAATAGAAATACCATTGATGACATCAAGAAGATGAGAAACAAGAAGTGGGTAAAAGCCACAAACACTGAAGGTGCTGGAACAAGTAATACAATTGCCCCATCCAATGGATCTGGTGGAATCACCATTTCCAACTAAGTTGCACAAGTAAGTATGGAATTGCATTATGAAAAGTTATATTATGCATCGGTTCCATTTACATATTGATCATATAGACAAATAAGCATTATTAAAGATGCACTATATTGTCACTTTTAAATCTTATTGAAAAACCACCATCGGTTATTGGGTACAAAATATGCATCAGTGAACACACACAAAAAGGTTAACACTACTTACCAGAATGTATCAGTCTTTTCACAAAAGCCAAGTAGCTAAGTGTAAATCGACGGACATCGGTGATCCTTGAGCCAATGAAAGTTGTCTTTGCCACTTTATCCACAATCATCGATGAAGTCATAAAAGCTGCTGGCAACCCTGACACTTTACACCTACACCAAAGATGTTATTTATGCCTCACCCGACGAACTCAGTCTTTGAATACTGATGAGTTGGTGAGCATTAATGATAACTTAGGGCACAAAAAGTTATAAAAGACCGACGGTTGAACTCATTTTGCACCTGTGATTTTTGAGCAACCTAGAGAGCCAAGCAGAGTGATTGAAGAGAAAAATTGTAGAGTGACCCTAGCAGGATTCTAAACACCACTCAAAGGATTCACAGGTAATCACAGAGACTCAGTAAGTACCTCCATTCATTGAACACACTTTACAAAAAACCCTAAATTTATGTAACATGATGGAATCGACTTCAAGAGTTGAAAAGATTAAGGAAGATAAGAAGAAAATGATCAAGCTTATCAACAGAGGCACTTGTGTTGAACCAAAATACAAGCTACACCTAGAAATCACATCACAACCTGATGATTCTAGAGCATTCTCCAGAATCCCACCTAGGGTTTTACTGGTAGAGGATGTAAGGTCCTATATACACTGTAAGATATCGGAATTGGGAGATCTAGACCTAGATAATGCCTACATGGCACTATGTGATGAAGCTGGAAACCTCAAAGAAGAGCACAAGCATTTGGAAGTGAAAGGACTCACGAATGCATTACACTTTCCTAGAGTTTTCAAAAGAAAATGGATAAAGATAGTTCTTAGCAGAATGCACAACCAGACACTATGGATAAATAAGCCAAAATGAATAACAAAGGATGTTATTCATGCAGTTAATGGATATCCTACAACTGACAAACCACAAGTTCACAAGTACCCATCTTTGAAGGAAGTAGAAAAGCTAACTGCTGCAAAATCAGACAAAAGAGCTCTCAAGGTCAACACCATCACCAACACAAAACTCATGTTTGGTGCATGTGTGGTAGGGTACAAAATCTTCCAGGCAAGCAGAATGAATAGCATATCAAGCATTGCTATGAGCATAGCATTCAAAATCATCAAACACAGAAAGAAGATGGGTCTTACAGAGATCTTGTCAAATCAACTTAAGGAGAACATGAACACCATAAGATCTTCAAGAAAAAACACTTGTAAGTTTGGTTCCCTCATTATGTGCATATTCTTTTACTTTGAAGAATACTTTCCTTCCATAGGAAAAGTAGTATGGGATACAAGTAGACCTGTAACCATACAGATATGTGAGCATATAGAGTCACTTGGAATAGACTTTGATGATATAATGAATGAGTATTTCAAAAGCATTAAGGAAATGTTGCGAGCTAGAACAAGGATTCCTGAAAGTTTGATAGAAGAACACAAAGAGGACATATGTTTTATGGTAGATAATGATTTCACGCATATCCAAGCAGTAGTACCTAGGAAGTCCTAGCTTTCACATTTAGAGTATGAGATCAAATCAGGACAAGCCAATGAGTGCATCAAGGCACTATTAAATGAACCAATTGGCAACAAACAAGCAAGATTTGGCACAGATGAGGAAGCCAAAAAAAAGATCAAGAAAGATCTTGTTGTCAAGAATATTATAAAAAAGAAGGACAAGATGGTCAAAAAATTAACCAAGCAACTTGCAGTTACAGAGGAAAGTGAAGAGGAAACAGAGGGTAAGGAGGAACAAATCGAAGGATAGTCACCTATCGGTGAAGAAGAAGAGAAGAATGACTCAGAGGGAACACAGTTAGAATCTCCACCTCCTCCTACATCCAAAAGAGAAAGAATAATAGCCACTTCAAGAACAAGAAGCTAGACTACAAAAGAGTCAACTCCTTCACCATTACAGAAAGGAAGAGTGAGGATATAAAAGAGAAAAACAACTCCTCCAAAAGAAAGACAGACCAAAAGGAGGAAGATGACTAGAACTCAAGAAGATCTAGAAGACTTAGCTATGGATGATTGTGATGTAGAAGTAAAAAAGGAAAAAGAACCTTTGGTGCCTACAACAATTGATAAAATATGCAAGAATATTTCAGAATCACAGTCTATTTCTGATCCTAACATTAGGAAATGGTTAAAATTCAGTGCAGAGGATCAAAATAAGATTGAAGATGTAATAATTGCAAAAATGTGCAAACATTATAATGTTCCAATGGAATTCTCAGAATATGACATTCCCAAAGAACTATCACAGAGATTGTCAGCCAGATGGACCTTTGCGCTACATCAGGAAAAGGAAATAAGAGAAAGAACACTTTTAAATCTTATGCCTCCTGATACAAATAAGGAAGAAATTACTGAGATGATGAAGAAGTATGAAAATGAGAGCATATGAATTTCTCAGGGGTAAGATAATTGATCTTGATCAAAATAACATTAAGAAGTGGTGCAAGATACTCAAAAATCCAACTAAGGAAGCTAGCCTGGAGAAGGAAAAAATCATCATTAAAGATATACAAGATGACTCATCTATGGAATTGGATAAACCAGAGAGTGATACAGCAGGACCCAAACATACTGACATTGTAGATGAAGAATGGCTAGACACTACTCGTCACAACACTCAAAGTAAGGATAGTCAAAATCCACCAAGTCCAATTCATATTGACTTGAGTGAAGAAGAAGAAGTTACCAAAGAAGATTTGACAATAAAAGGTAACATAACTGATGATATCAATGATGAATCATGGTTAGATAACATTGTAAATGATATTATAGGAAAAGACCCTACAGAAGAAGTGCAAAAAGATGAAGACATCAATACTGCACAGGGCAATACCGACGGTCATGAAACCGCTACTGACAATGTAGAAGTCAATACACCGACAAACATGAATATGTTAATCGATGCTATTGATATTGAATCAAGTTCGGGGAAGTCATCTAAAAAGGATGATGATATACCCAAGGACATGGGTAGTGATGAAAACAAAGATGCATCAAATATTCAAAGGGATATAGATACAAAAAAGAAAGATGAAACCGACACTCAGCAAGAAGTGTCTACTAAAAAAGACAAAGGAGCATATAACAAAACTGATGAAATATTGAGAAAGGATGAAGAGAAAGAAAAGAGAGAAACAGGCAAAAATGATGAAAGAAAGGAAGAAAAGGAAGAAAAATATATTAATACACCCAAGGCAAATGAGGAGACATCTTCACAAAACCAGCCCGTGGACTCAGAATAGAAACAACAAGATGCTTCATCTTCTCGACCCTCACCCACCAAATCAATCCAATCTCAAGGTTTAAAAATGGTAGTACACCAATCTGCCTACCAGTCAAAGAAGAAAAAGAAAAAGGCATTGAAGAAAGATATATTGGCTGTCACACTTGATGAGGTAATAGAAATACCCAAGTGGGATGTATCTACTTTAGATACTGAAACACTTCAATAGTTTGGAGTAATGTGTCAAAGAAAGGAAATTCAAGAAAAAATGAGAAAGGCACATAGGGAAGCCCAAGAAATTGAACAGGCAAGGGATATTCTACAAAAACTTGTTCCAGATGTAAAAATTGAAGATAACACATCAGTAATGGAATAAATAGCATTTCTTACCGATGCCATCACAAATCAGAATGTAGATACAGAGAAGGCAATGGAAGAACAGGCAGAGAAGAAGTATCAACACAAACTAATTGAGAAGATAAGCCAACAAGTTGCAGAGAACAAGGTAAAGCTATCTGAAGTAGCAAGTGAATTAGAACCTACGATTGCTAAAGCTGTTACCTTAGTTCAAAAATTATAAACATTAGAGAATTTCACTAAAGAAAATAGTGAAAAGCTGTCACAATTATATTCAGATCTAACAGCTAGTGCTTTAAGTTTAAACTTTGATGCAAACACCATAATGCTGCATCATGAAAAGATCAAAGAGGTAAGTAGATTAAGACAAGAAATATGGGATGCAGAGACTCAATTTAGAAATGAGGTTGTAGAGCTTCAAGATCAAATTTTTACAAACCTCACCACTCTGCAACAACATATTACAGATGCAAGAAATCTAATCATGACCCCAGAGATGTCTGTAGTAGACAACATATATGACATGCATGTGAGGATATCACTTGAGCATTTGGCTCTTGAGAATTTGAAGGAGAAATGGGAGAAAATGATGGAGGAAATCAAAGCCTCACATTCTCACATTTTTGAAAAGATGTAAGTACCTTTTCGCTCATTATCAAAAAAGGAGGAATGTATACATATGTACAAACACATTGAGGATTTGTATAAATATATGTACAAAAAGATAGAAATGTACATAAAATTACACTTACTGACATATGCATAGGGGGAGTCATTTCATGACTAAGGAAGAAGTATACACAGGTGTACATACTAATTCATCAAGTATGTTGCACATATTAGTTTTTGATACTAATGTCAAAGGGGGAGATTGATGACATTAAGTTTTTCCATTAGTATACTTAAAGAGAAAAACATGATGAAGGTCATCGATATAAGCATAATCGGCAAACAACAAGCATGCCCGACATGACAAAATGTCTAACATAAAAATAATAAGTATAGAAATTACCAATGACAGGCATACCCGGTGAATAGTTCAAGTAAGGAACATCGACGGAGAAGAAAACTGACAAACTGACAGAGCAACCCGACCATCAGAACCGACAGTCAGTTAAAGAACCCACAAAAAGTGGATCTAATTTTTACACGTCAGATAAAGCAATGTAATTATATTTATAGAGTTTTTATTTGTTTTAAATCTTAACTTAAGGGTCAAGAAAGCATATTGTAAATGTTTTAAAGCATCATAACATATCTAAAACATATCTAACTAAAGATCAAGGTCAAGTTGTAAACCTTGGATCTAGAGTTAATTTGAAAAGCGTGAATCAAGAATAGAGATAGAAACTAGTATAAATAGAAGTTCCATCATTTGTAATATGAGAGACTTGCAATAATTTGAAGAATGATAGTAGCCATGGAGAGCATCTAAAGAGAAGAAGAGAATTCATGCAAAGTTTAGAAACAGATCACAACAGTTATCAAGAACACAGGAAGGTTACTAACGAGCAGAGACAAGGTATTACTCAATCACTCAAGGTGATTACATACATACATTGTAAGCTATACATGATTTGTTATCAGCAATTAGAGATTTCATTCAGTATCAGATCAAAATTTATATCATAGTTGCATTCTAACAAGTGCATCACAACAGAAATCCTTTTGTAGAAGGTGGACTTAATAGTTCTTAACAAATCTCTTAATAGAGTGCACACCTAATGGTCTTGCTAAAGCTTCAAACAAAGTAGATCCTAATAGGTCTCCACTCTAATACTCTTAACAGGGTAGATCATCAAAAGTGATCATTTGTAAGCCTTTGCCGGCTCCCTTCTTATCTGAAAATAGTGATGTTTTGTGGGTAGACATCCCCACCGTAGTTTTTACTTCCTAACAGGAGTTTTCTGCGATATCATATCATGTGTTATGTGTTATTTGTTTTCATGAATGTTTCTTGAATGTTTATACATATAAAGAAATTATATTATGATCACACATACATAATCAAAGATGAACAGATAGATAGGTATATACAAATTTGATGACACAAAGGTTAATGGGCCAATCACATAAAATTTTTTTAGAGGTATTGATTCACCCCTCCCCTCTTAGTACATAATTCCAATAAATCCAACAAGATGTTGTGCGTGCTAAAAGTGGCCTCTACTTAGCAAAATACTTCAACATGGTCATTGCTCTTCAGTTGTATACAAGAATGAATATGGATTCATTCATCCTAGATGTATGAAAGAATCAACCTGTTTGCTTCTAGAAGGCAGGAGTATGAGCTTTCTCGCAGGTCATTGCAAGCTCAGTGACTACACCGAAGACCTAAATGAAGGATTTTAAAAGCTATGATAATGCAAATAAATGATTAATCTAAATGCAAATGCAGTTTGTTGTTCATCCAAGACTAATTAGGA
>MU226282.1:1335626-1355678 GCA_018584345.1 Thuja plicata
GTCGGGGGTGGGAGGTATAAGGGATTTGAATGCGGGGAAGGAGGAAGAGAAACAGTGGGGTCTAAACAGCGCAGCCACGTCTTGGAAGTGGTGGAGGTGTTGGCGGGGTAGTGGGTGGAGGGAAGCAGTGGGGTGTGAGGGTTTAGTCCCACATTCCCCCTGCAAGAATAAACATAGATGTATAAATAAAAACTTCTAACCTATATGAAATAAAAGAAGTAACTGGCGGGTATGATTCCAAACAAATTTAATTTCAAAAGTAAAATCAACGTGCACATTAAACGTGAAATTAAATATGACCACCCACTTACTTAGAATAATATTTAAAACTAATATTTTATTTTGATGAAATTCTACCTTTTGTCTTGGTTTGCGTGCAGATTAGTAAGGACTATTTTTTTCTCGATTTGCATGTAGAAGGCTGTACGACTTCTGTTTGTAATTTTTTTTTGTGATAGATTCAACTTTGACTGGGCATAGGCGTGTTTACAGTCATTTTTAACCGAAACGACATTTCAGACGTAATGGTGGACCCAGATTTGACTCAAAGTGAATAGATAACAAAATTAAAAATAGAATTCAATAATGAGGCCTAAAATTGATTTTCAGCCCCATGGTGGGCGCCAAAAATGTGCATGCTAAAAGTGGCCTCTACTTAGCAGAACACTTCAACATGGTCATTTCTCTTTAGTTGTATATAGGAATGAATATGGATTCATTCACCTTGCATGTATGAAAGAATCGACCTGAGTATGAGCTTGCTCTCAGGTCATTCCAAGCTCAGTGACTACACCGAAGACCTAAATGAAGGATTTTAAAAGCTATGATAATGCAAATAAATGATTAATCTAAATGCAAATGCAGTTTCTTGTTCATCCAAGACTAATTAGGATTCATTTTAGAAGCACCAAATTGAGTATGTAAGATTGATTTTAAAACACCAATTTGTAATATGCTCTAAGATTAGATTTGCATGCTTGAAATTAAAACAACAATGCTAAATGATGAATGCTAAGAAAAGAGAAGAAAATGTAGTATAATAACTTTAAGAAAAAATTAGGATCCTTTGTGAAGGAAAAAAGTTTCTCTTTTATAGAAGTCTCTCTCAAATCGACGGTCGAGATCGAACAAAAAGAGTGGCTTAGATTCGATTGAAGAAGCACAATCCATGTGCAAGTGATTTGATTGGTCGAGAGAGTCAGTTGACTGAACTGACTGATCAGTTATTTTGGAAACTTCCAAAATCAGTTTATAGTTAACTGAAATGTTTCCAAAATGATAAATAGATGAGAATCAGTTAACTGAGTGGAACTAGATTGTTTCCATTTTGATAATCAGTGGAGAATTAGTTAACTGAGTGGAATTGGATTGTTTCCATTTTGATAATCAGTCAACTGAATTTGATGATGTCATATGCATTTTTAATAAATTAATTGATTTTGAATGCACATTTATCTTTTCATAATTAATTTAATTCCTTTTTGATTTAATTGACAATTTTGTAATTTTATTTAATTAATATGTCAGAATATCAATTAAATAATTAACATAAGGTTTATTTGCCAATGTATTATGATTTTAGGAATTAATTAATTAATCAAGTAAGATGATCGATTAGGACCTAGGGTTTAGGTCAAATCAGTTCGATTGTGATGAATTGCCTGTTTGATTTAGGACTTAGGTTTAATCAAGATTAGGGTTTCTTGATTAATTGCTGAGATTGGGGGTCTAGGGTTTATGTGACCATTTTTAGGTGATTAAAGATGTACGAAATGAACGTAAGCACCAGGGCACAAAAGCCAAGATGACTTGAACATTGTTTCCAGTTGATATTGCAAGAGTACACCACTATCAAGGCATTCAAAGCCAAGATAACCATGGTGCGATTGTGCGTAAACAAACAAAGCAATAACAGTCAAGGAGATAGTACCAACCTCACCATGGCATACAAATAAACAAGATCGAAGGATGTGAGGCTTTTCCACCTTAGTGTGGGAGCTCTTATCACATACACCCTATTTATTTGACATTGCCAGATCATCGAGACTACACCAACAAGCAGTAGACAAAGAAAATATCAATAAAATTCATGAGAACATACAACATACAAAGAAAGATTCAATCATAGCTCAGCCAGTTTCCAAGTTTTTGAATATGTATGGTGTATAGGGTGTTGAAAAACACCATTCTTCTTGTGAGTGCATTGATTTTGATAGTTATCGATAGATGTTTACATTTGAGATATCCGATGTGTGTTGAAAAACACAGATGTGTTAAAAGATATTGTTGAAAAACACTGTTTGAATTGGGGTGTTGAAAACCACCAGTTTGTGTTAGTAACGAGTTGTCCTTCAGAAATGACAAGATCACTGACTCTAGATGCGATCAAATGTGGGACCCATGCCCCTAGTAGAGGTGACTAAATTGATGTATGTTGTGTGCACAAACTAGATTTGGTTTCCCCCAAGTGTACGACACTGAATAAGTGTCAAGTCGGGAGGGTTCGCAAAGGAACCAAAGTTTCATGAAAGTGACCAAAAGCTATGTACAAACTAAAGCAAAGAATCTTCAAGACCAAGTATTAATAGATAGAGCGTTTGAGTATAACTCCAACTATAACGGATGTGAGCAATCTCAATAGTACAATGACAGTAGACAAACGTAGTGATAACCACTAGTGACTGACATAAGAGAAATTCTCAAGTGAAGCAATCGTAGGACTAGCTAGACATCAGTAGGAAGACGCAGTGAGAACCATTGGTGACTGATGTTAGGGAGATTCTCAAGGAGAGAGAACTCAGTATAAGATAAGCAAAAGTAGACAGATGTAGTGAGAACCACTAGTGACTATCGCAAAGTAGATCCGAAAAGGTAATAGGATAGTGCCCCTAGACTAGGAGGGTTGTCCTGAGAGTATGATCAGTTTCAATCCATATAAGTTGGTGTCTTGATGGGAAACGAAAAGCATGTGGAAAGCAAATGCAAGTAGGAAAGCAGGAAAGAAAATGCATAAAGCCAAGTGGTGCTACGATAAATATAGAAATGTGGAACAAGAGGCGCCTATTTACCAAGTTTTCACCTTCTTGGTAGAATATATTTTTTTTACTACCATGACGCTTGTTTGCCAGGTTTTCATCAATGACACCTTTTTTTTCATTTCTCTTTTTTTTTTTCGTATTTTTCAAAATTTTCAATTTTTTTGTATTTTTGGAATATATGATTTTTTTGGAGATACATCAAAGCATCTATCGCTAGGTTTTCACTAAGATGATCATTTTTTCAGGACTTTTTATGATTTTTAGAGATTTTGCAATTTTTAGATTTTTAGATTTTTAGAGATTATTCGATCTCAAGCAAGATCACAATGGTTTTCCCCAATGTCTAGCAAGGTGGACATTGCAAATGGATTAGAAAGATGATGTATGAGATGAATAGGCAATGATGGATGAAGAGGGTGAATGCGACCCTCAAGGACAGTCTCTTCAAGATTACCCAAGCTAGGGAAAAAATAATATAGCAATGTAGGCTGATGGAGCGATATTGTATAACATTTAGGGTAATGACCTGATGTCATGAAAAGTATGTGGTCCAAAAGAGTGGACATGTCAAGAGACTTATAAGAAATTGTTTTTCAATTTTGATCAAGACCAAGGGGTCAATTTCATAGGATAGGATCTATGATCAGGATAAAGGTTGATGGAGGTATAAGTACATGTTTTGGATTATGATAGGAATGCACAGAGATAGGAAGGATAGGCTTGGGATAAGAAAGATCATGATAGGGTAGCATGCATGAGAGAAAGTAATAGGCTGATGGAGGGGATCATGAATGTCAGGATACATGATGCTCATGGATAGGCTCAACCTTGTCAAGATCAACAGAAGGAACATGGATGCTCATGAGCTAGCTGGATGTAAGATATGATAGATAGGATTACATGGAAGGAACTTGCCCCCAAGTGAAGAGTGAAAGTAGGAGGAATTACACATGATGCCTGTTTGCCAGGTTTTCATCATGGTACTTATCCAAGGTGCCACAAGAAGTGGTTTTCACCATAGGACAGATTGATTTATCTTTAGTTTTTCTACCAAGGTGCCTGTTTACCAGGTTTTCACCAAGGCACTTTTTTTTTTTTCATCTATTTGATTTATGGAGGAACTTGAACTTATTTCTCTTTAGATAGTTCTCCTTTGAAGGATATGCTATGATAGGCCAAGGATGATGAAAGTATGCTCACAGATGCTGATAGGGTGATGGTAGAGAAGATGATATGGAGGATAAGGAAGATGGTAGCCAAGGATTTATGCGGTGTATTGGATAAGAGGGATGGAAGAATATGAGATGGATGGGTAAGAGGTAGGTGCAGGATATTGGATAGGGTATGGTGATAAGATCAAAATTGACACACCCCTTGAAGGGTAGTGGATGAATAGAGGAAAAGTGGATGGAATAGCTTGAGATGTTGATGGATGAGTGGATATGGATCTTGGTATGCGAGGGCCCAAGATGGAGTTAGAAGATGGGAGATGTTTAGATGGAGATGAAGTGGAAGACTTTGGAAGATTGGATGCCAACTCTGATTTTTCCTTTTTGTTCAAGTCTTTCAAGAGAGACTTGGGAATCCGCATAACTTTTACTTTTCTTTTTGTATCCAATTCCTTTAGAAGAGACTAGGGAATCCACATAGCTTTTGATTTTCCATTTGTATCAGATGATTTAGAACACAATTCTTTCACAATGGATTTAGGAACCCATATTTTCTTTGATATTATTCTTTGCTCGGATTTAGAACACAATTCTTCCATGATGGATTTAGGAACCCATATTTGATTTGATATTATTCTTTTCTTAGTGGACCTTTGCGGTCTCTTGAATATTTCCTTTTTCTTTGTAGTCACATGTTGATTAGATGGGACATAGTGATATTCATATGTAGGTAGATTCTTGTATTGCTGATTTCTTCGTTGCACATCCAAATTACTTCCAAAAGACTTAGGAATTGTGGATGAATGGGGCTGATATGACTAGTTCATATGGATTGGTTGATAGGGATATTTCAAGGATGTATGTCTTTGTTGATCTAGATAGGGGATAGTGGAAGTGGATGACAAGCTAGTATTGATAGGCATGGTGGATGGAGGGACATAAGTACCCAATATAGATGGTAGGTTTGATGGTTTTAGCTTTGGAATATGAGGACCAAGGATGGATTTGGAGGATAGTGAAGGATAATTCTTACGTTTGAATGGAGGGATATAAATTGTGGAGGGGATATCAACATCTTTAGAATGAGTTGCATGACCAAGGCTCTTCTCTTTAGAATTCATCTGTATATCAATAGGAGCATGAGTAGCTTCGATAGTAGTAATTTTGATAGGAGCATCTGAAGCTTGATTGGATTTATTCTATGTGAAGGATTTTGAGGAATGATAGTTTTTGGATATGGAAGAGCATGACAAGGAGATGATGGGATGCTCTGATCTTGACAAAGATTATTTGATGGTGTACAAAGGGTACCTTTCTCTTGTTTTTCAATAAGCTCAGTAGAGATGGTGGAAAGGATATCTTGATATTTCTTGGGAGATGGAAAAGATAGAGGAGATGTAAGAGTTTCTTCTGGGGAGAAATGGAATGGGATGGAAGGATCATCATGAGACTCATGAGATGTGTGACTTTGGTCAACCATTGGATAAGGATGGATGGTGTCTTGATCTTGATCATCACTGATATTTGTTTCTTCATATTGTGGATTCTCCTCTTGACATGGAGCCACTTCTATGGATGAGGTGGGAGTTTTGATATGCATGAGGGATTCTTGAAAGGCTAATGGAGTATCATTTTGAGTAGGCATGATAAGTGTTGAAGCACATGGAAGGTTGGGGTCTATGATCTTTAGAGCCTGAGAAAGGATTACATCTGTATGCTCATTAGCTTAGATCTCTTTTAGAGGTAGTCCTTGAGAGTAAACATAGTCGTCAGTAGGCTCTGTTCTTGATAGAGATGGGGAAGCTTTAGGAGATGGAGGAATGGTGGAAGAAATAGCTGTGATATGAGAACCATTGCTAGACATGGATTCCTGATACTGATCATGCTTGAGATTAGTATCTACACTAGATGATTCATTAGGATTTTCCACTTTGATTATGCCATCATCTATGAGATCTTGGATTTTATGTTTCAAATCCATGCAATATGAAGTTTTATGCTTGTTATGTCAATGATATGCACAATAGGGACTCAAGAAGCTAAATCCACATGATGTGGCTTGAGGCAATGTGATGTGGTCATTCTCAAAAAGTTCTTCCAATACAGATTCATAAGATTCTCCCAAAGGAGTAAAGATTCTCTCTAAAGGATAATTAGACACTTCTTGAATTGCAATATCCTTCTTTTGCGGATAGAAGAGAATTTCATATGATTTTGTCATATTTTCCTCTACATGCTCTTGATCAAAGATAGGATGATCATAAAACTGGTCTTGATCAAAGTTGGGATTGTCATAAAATTGTTCTTGATCAAAGATGGGATTGTCATACCAAGATTTATCCATGTTGAAAGGAAGTGGAAAGATGTGAGAATCATGATAAAATAGAAAAGGACATGTTGATATTAATGAGGATTTGTCAGATGAAGTATCCTTTTTCCCCTTTAATCCTTGTAGTTCAGATTCCAAAGTTTGAAGTTGTTTTAATAAAGTTGCCCTAAGAATCTCTTCTTTGCGTTTAGACATTATAAGATTGTCTGAATGTGTGCTTGCTTAGAAGATTGAAGAGAAGGTATGATGAATCGATTGATTGACTGACAGGTCATGAAGTGATATCTAAAGTGTTGATTAAGTCCAAGACCAAAGGACAAAGGAGATAATGTCCAACTAAGACAAAGATAGCAATGACTTCGATTTTGATTCAAGGTTGACGAACCTGCTTTTGCAACTCAGGATAAGGACAATGTAGACAAAGATGATAAGATTGAAATAGATAATGGGTCACTTGGACTAGCAGAGAAAATTCAAATTTTAAAACAACAACGAGTTAGACTGTCAACAGATTGCAGTCAAAGACAGACTAGTGATGATGTTGATGAGAATGCAGATGTATGAAAATTTGGACAGAACCTTCACAATAGAATAGAAATTTGGACAACAAGTTGATAGATTTCCAGAGTTCCTTAAAATGAATTCTAGTTCGCACATGCATAAATAAGTTGATTCGCTTGACCGACACTATGATGATACATAAAGTGTTATCCAAGTCCAAGACCAAAGAGACCAAGAGATAAATGTCCAACTGAGAAGGAGATAGAAAAAGACTCTGATATTGAGTCAAGGTTAATGAACCTGCTCTCACAACTCAGAACAAGGACATCACAAACAAAGATGATATGATTGAACAAAGGACTTGGTCAATTGGACAAGTGTAACAACATCAGATTTCAAGATAGCGATAGGTTGGACTAAAAAAAATTATAGTTGCATGAGAACTAGCAGAAGCGTTATGACTGCACAAATTTCAGAATAGACTAAATTTAGTATGATAGACCGATGAAAGACCAAGGTTTGACAAGTTTTTGAAACAAATTTGACAGAGTTTCGACATAGTTTTGAAAGAGTTTCAGACAAGACAAGATAGGTAAATATCCAAAGTTTATAGTTTTCCAGATCATTTGATTGTTGTTCTTGTTGTTATTGTTTTAAACACTCACGTAAAAACATCATGGAGATTCTTTGTAGTACCAGAACAGACACATCACAATCCTAGGATAGCCAGGGCAGTATCTGTTGAATCCCCGCTTGAACTGAAGTTCAGCTACACTTACTCATAGTGGAAAACTTAGAAGCTTGGAGGCACGGGATCCTCCTTACATGTGCACTCACTTCTCAAGCACACCAAGCTTCGAACCCCAAAGGAATTGCTTCCCAAAGGGCTATTGTCTCTACTAAGAGCTGTAAAAGTGTGGGGTATCTTAGTCGGTCTCTGACCTTCAGTGCCAATAGATAGAGGGTTTTTTGGATACTATAACAACAGTTTGTAGTAAGGACATCCATTCAGGTGGTTGTGATCAAGTTATTTTCCCAATTAAGGGGGCTCTCCCAATCATTTCAAAGCAAGGTTTTCACCTTAATGATGTCAGGACTTTAACGCACCACTAGGGTACTGTAGGAGATTTTGGTTGCCACAATGAATTCACACCTATCCATTGTGAGATTAATCACAATGGCATTTTTTATATACCATTTCGGAAGGGATTAGCTTTATCCTATTACCAATTGGGAAATCCACTCTCACCGGCTCTGTTAAAGCACTTAGGAGGTAGCCATGCTAAAAGATTTGCAAGAATTTCTCTTACACCCAAGATCCATGAAGGCGAGGGGAGAGGATACGTCCATGCAATTCCTTGGGTTTACAAAACTAGAAGACACTTCAAGCAGAATAAGAAAATGACAATAATGTTTCTGGATTTATGATCATCCCAGAAGGGCAAGAGAATAGTTTCTTGACATTATTTTCATCCCCAAAACATCAAACAAATGTTCATTTTAAGAAGTCTTGCATGTGGGTTCCTATTTTAAGAAATCAAATACAAGATGCAATCACAATGTTTTGCATTCTATCGATCAAAGGCAACCTGCAAAACCAATTTGTGAGTAGTTTGTGTTTTAGTCTTCTTGGATAACATTCTGAAAACCACTGTTAGGCTATACGCAAAAGATAATCACATGAAAATCAAAGCTAAAGATTAGTCTACATGATCAAAATCCAAAAATTAGAAATTAGATCAAATATTCCGAAAGTAGACAGAAAATCACGCATTTAAAAAAAAAATTTCACTCAAAAATGTTACCGTATGAGCCCGTACGAGGCTTTGGAAGCTGAAAAATAGAGGATTAGACAGGTATAGAAATGAAAACCTGCAATTTTTGATAAATATGTGACTTAAATCTAGAAACTAAGAAAAAATCAGAAATCTTCAGACAATTCTACCCAAAATAAAAAAAAATTGCACTGAATTTGGACTTAAAATGAGCAAGATATGATCGTTTAAAGTTAGACTGCAAATTCAAAAAGCTCAATGGTGAAGGCTAAAGATTTTTCAAACCCTGCTGACGTCATCAACCTCCAAGTTTAAATTTGACGGTTTCCTGGCTGTCATAGAAAGTCATGCAGAATGATGGTTTGACGACCGTCAAATTTAACAGTGAAAAAAATCTAATTTTTTTTTTCTGATTTTTTTTCTCTGATTATTTTTTTAATCCAAAATCTACCTCGATTTCCGCACGATGGGTTGTACAGCCTCCTTGGGAAAATGTTTTTTGCCACAGATTGAACTTTTGACAAGTATAGGCATGTTTATAGTCATTTTCAATCGAAATGATGTTCCGGACGCAATGGTGGAGTCAGATTTGGCTCAAAATGAGAGCTTCAAAGACACTAAGAGGATAATAGACAACAGATAGAAGAAATTTTTGAACTTGCTCCACGCTAAAACAAAGATGAAATGCATTGTTTTACTTGCAAAATTAGAGTACAAACATGATCCCAAGATTTTCAAAACTAATTCAAATGTGATAACAGAAATAGATGTTCTGCCCCACGGTGGGCGCCAGAAATGTATGTGGTAAAATTGGCCTTCTATTCAACCATACACTTCAACATAGTCCTTGTTCATCAGCCACATACATAAGTGAATATGAGTTATTCATCTTGCATGCCTATGTGATTCGACCTATTGCCTTCTATCTAGATGGGGTTTCGAAATAGCTCTCAGAACGAGAGTCTCACAACCATAGACCGATCTAAGAATGAAGGATTTTTCTCCATGAATGCAATGCAATGCAAGATTATTTTAAGAATTGAAAGATGTAAGATTAATCTAAGACATGATTTCAATGCAATTATTCTATTGCAAATGAAAGCTTTTAACTAGAAATGAGATGATAAAATGTAGGAACAATTTAGTATTCTAACAATGCATATTTTCTCCAGGTAGGCCTTTGAATGAGGAATGGGAGTTCTTTTATAGATTCAGAGGTGATTAGAATAGAAAGTTTCCTTTTTGAAATAAAACCGGTAGAAAATCCATTTTAAAATAGAAAGCTTTCTTTAAAAGAAAACAATAATTTGTTTTCCCTTTGCTTTAACTGTTTTCTTCCTTTGATTTTAGCTGTTTTCTTTCTCTTTAAAGCACAGTTAATAAAGTATGACATCATAAATATGTTTTTCTCAATTATCTAAATAATTAAATTCAATTATTGAAATGAGGATATTTATTTTATAATTAAATATTATTTAATTCCTTTTTATGTGTTTTTAGCTAAAATGGGTGAATTTAATTTAATTAAAGTGCTCAGACTTTATAATTAAATTAATTCAATCATAGGGTTTGTTTAGCCAATAGATATTTAGGAATTAAATATAATGTATGATTAATGCAGATTTATGATTTTTTGCATTTGACACTTAGGTTGAGTAGAGTCAGTCAAAACTCAAAATTTTCTAGTACAATAAGACTTTGATGATTCAGAAGAATGACAAATGCAACAAAATTGGTTAGGGTTGCAAGATGCCAATTTTGGGGTGTTACAATTGTAGGGAAGCTATTGGGATTCATCATGTCACATCAAGGCATAGAGGTAAACCCAGAGAAAGTCAAAGAAATACTGGACATGCCACCACCAACCAACCTAAGGAAACTAAGGGGGTTACAAAGTAGGATCCAATCTATCAGGCGCTTCATAGCCCAACTAGCAGACAAGTGCCATCCATTCCAGTATCTACTACACAAAGATGTAAAATTTGTATAGATAGAACAATGCGAGCAAGCATTCTAGACAAAATAATATCTACTCAAGTCTCTAATATTAGTGCCACCCGTCCAAGGTAGGCCACTACTTCTATACATCTTGACAACTAAATCAACATTAGGCGTACTCTTAGCACAACATGATGACACAGGCAAGGAGAGAGCTGTATACTATCTCAAAATAAAATTGGTGGGATATGAGATCAACTATATGCCAATTGAAAAATCATGCCTAGCAGTAGTCTTCTCTTCTTAGAAGCTAAGGCTTTACATGTTAAGCCATCAAACCAAGTTGATAATGCATATCGATCCCCTCAAATATCTATTAAGAAAAGTAGCGCTCACCGGACGACTAGCAAAGTGGGTGATGATCCTAAGAGAATTTGACATAGAATACATAGACATAAAATACAACAAAGGGAAAGTGATTTCTGATCAACTAGTAGGGGCACCTATTCATGATCATCAGCCTATCATATCTAACTTTCCAGATGAGTCTATTATTACACTCCATCCAACAGTAGAGGTATGAAAAATATACTTTGATAGGTCATACACGAACCATGATTCAGGAGTAGGGATAGTAATCATCACTCCAAACAACGATGAGATTCCCAAATCTTTCAAACTCAACTTCCCATGTACAAATAACATAGCCAAATACAAATCTCTAGTCATCAGAGTAAAGATGACAATAAAATGGAGAATCAAGAACCTTAAGGTCTATGGAGATTCACAGTTTGTCATCAGCCAAGTCAACAATGACTATATGACAAAAGATGAGAAGCTAATACCATACATAGAACATATGGAAGAGTTGCACACTAAGTTCCAATACATATTTTTCAAGAAGGTACCAAGAGCTCAAAAAAAGCTGCAAATGCCATGGATACCATAGCATCCTTGATCGATATGTTAGGCAACAAAACTAGATTCTAATTTTTGGTGGAGCAAATCATGTTGCCATCACATCAAGCACAAATCAAAGAATCAATGTGTATCCTTGTTGGTCCTGAAACCCCATAGTACTATGATGTGTATAATTACCTCCATAGTAGTGTCTTACCTCCAAAATTGTCTATGAACTAGAAAAATTCCCTCATCTACCTAGCCTCTAGGTACACCATTCTTGCAACTACTTTATATAGATGAAGTATGGATGAAACACTATTACAATGTCTCACTTCTACGGAATTGCAGAGAGCTATATACGAGGTAAATGAAATAATTTGTGGCACCCACGAAGGTGGCAATAAATTAGCTAAGAAGATCATCTACATGGGATACTACTGGCCCACAATAGAGATAGATGCAAACAAGTATGTATAAAGGTGTAGGCAATGTCATATTCATGGAGACCTCATCCATACACCAGCCCATGAACTTAATCCTATCACTTCACCATTACCATTTTATATGTGGGTATTTGACCCAGTGGGAAAGATTACACCATATTCATCTAATGGAAATAAATAAATCATAGCAGCAACATAGTACTTCACTAAATGGGTGGAAGCAATTCCCCTCACCTACATTACTAGAAATTAGATCTCAATGTTCATACTCAACAACACCATCTGTTGGTATAGCATTCCTCAAACCATCCTGAAGGATCACGATACACCTTTCCAAAACAAAGATTTTGAAGATCTATGTGAACAATTCCAAATAAAACAAGGTTTTTATTAATTCTATTATCCTCAAGGGAATGGTCAAGCTGAAGTGACCAACAAAACCATATTGAAAATATTGAAGAAAATAGTTAATGAATCAGGGAAAGACTGGCATTTACAGCTCAGTCCCGCATTGTGGGCATACAAAACTAGCATTAGAACACTTACAAGAGCCACTCCATTTTCCCTAGTATATGGGTTAGAGGTGGTCCTACCCCTTCAAGTAGAAATCCCATCCCTGAGAATATCATTGAAGAACTTGATTTTAGATGAAGACTACAGAGTAGCAAGGCTCAGTGAACTAGAACTATTAGATGAAAGAAGCCAAAATACATTCAACCACTTACAAGGCTATCAAAATTTCCTTAGAAGGAATTATCACAAGAAGGTGAGGCCACAAACCTTTAAGGTAGGGGACCTCATCCTAATGGAGAACCAAAAGAACCAAGCAAAGAGAGTGAAACCAGGGAGGTTTGAGCCTAACTGGCTAGGACCATAGGTCATTGTCAACTCTACAAATAGTGGGGCACACCAAATGGAAACTTAGAAGGAGATCAGTTCCCTGGATACATAAATATCATGAACCTCAAGAGGTTCTATGCTTGAGGTCTCTTTGATTAATTAAACTATCTACATATCCAGAAAATACCAAAAAAAATCAAAAACTACAAAAGGTTACCTTGGTGAAAACCTAGCAAACAGGTGCCTTGGCGACAACAAAAAAAAATTAAAAAGAAAGAAAAAAGTAAAGAGAAAAAAAATTGCTCTCTCAGTGAAAACTTGGAAAACATGCACTATTGAGTAGGTACCTTGGTGAAAACTTGGAAAATAGGTTCCAAGTGTTCAAATCTAGCTTCACCATCAATGAACTCAAAGATCAAAGCTTGAGAAAACTTCGCATGCAAGATTGACTACCCAAGTTGTTTCCAGAAGCATAATCCCCTCTAAGCACCAACACTTATCCATTGTTAGTACTGGTCCACCAGACTAGGGGGAAATTCTAAATGTCTTAAATAAATCCCTAAAAAATCTAAATACTCATCAAAAATCCTAAAAAGATCAATATGTCCTAAAAAAATCAATCTTCATAAAAAATAACAAAAAAATTGCAAAAAATCCAAAGTAATAAAACTAACTTAGATATCAACAAAGAAAAGGGTGATCAAGCCAATTCAATTGATTTCAAAACCATGAGCTTTGTGAATCTGCACTAGGCCCATATGAAACAGCTTTATAAGCTATCAAATCTATTAGCAAGCAAACCGACAACCAAGCCAACTCAATCAATGTCAAAACCATGAGCTTTACAAATCAGCATTAGGCCCATCTGACATAGGTTGATCAGCTATCCAAAATGCTCAACATCAATCAACCAATCAATCTAATCAATTGTCTTACACAATGAAGGAAATGATAAAAAATAGACAAATCAGTCTTATATGAGTCATCTATTACTAAAACTAGACACAACCAAGACAATCAAGCCAATCAAGCCTATCAAGAGAGGCAATCCAATCAAGAGAATCAAACCAAATCAAGGAACAATCAAAATGTTGACTAGGTTATTTGTCAGTTAGATGTCAGTCTATATTTTGTGATTATGTTCATATGCTACTCTAGGATCCACCAGGTGAGAGAGTAGCTATGATGGATCATGACATATTTTATTTGATTGTTGTCTATGGAATTTTCACTTTAATTCTAGGGCAATGATGATTTAGGATAAATGTGGTAGGCACTATGACTTATATGGAAGACACACAGTTCCACAATCCAAGCTTAACCCCGAGAAAGAATTGGACATTCCTTGTCTGTTATCTGCTTGTTTTACTAATAGAATCATAGTGGTATCTAGATGGTCTGAGATCTGGGTGCATTAGAATTCTATCTTGGTTTTATCTTATTTTATATGGTCAGCGAGAAAAGTAGTATCTAGATGGTCAATATATGGGTTCTTTTGGATATCTTTCTTTTCAAATCAGAGATCATAGAAGTATCCAAATGGTCAATATTTGGGTGCTTTTGGATCTCTTTCTTTTCAAAATAGGGAGCATAGTTGAACCCAGATGGTCAATATCTGGGTGCACTAAGTTCTCTATCTATTCAATCTTTCTAAAACTTTTGGTTATCAAGAGGTCATAGTGGTATCCAGATAGTTTGAGATATGGGTGGATTGGATACTCTTCAAAATTTCATAAAAAGATGCAATGATGAACAAAATTGGAAACACGGCAATGGCTTGGGTCACCCATCCATTTTATCAATTTATATCTATCATTTGTCAACCATCCTTTCTATCAATTCATATCCATCAATCAGTACCAGAGAAAATTTTCCTCTAAATTTATTCTAACTAACACACGCATTACTCAGATATTTTGTGCATAGTAGATTGCATTCATTTATTGCATAAGAAAAATCCAAAACATGAGAATAGTAGTGTATCGTCAGAAAATGGAAGCACTTTCATTTATTACTGGTTTAGCCCTCCAAGTAAGTGGTTTGGGGTCATTTCAAACACCTTAAATTGGTCTTTGACTTGGATATAATTTTTCCCCCTAATTCTTCCCTATTTTCCACTTTTCTCCTATCTTTTTTGGCATTTTGCTATGTGATTCTAAGATTCTTAACCTTAGGTTCAAGGTTGACCTTTTAGGTCAAGGTCAACCTTGAGCCTGACCTAGGTCAAGGTCGACCTTGACCTTGACCTAGGTCAAGGTCAACCTTTATCCTAACTTAGGTCAAGGTCAATCTTGACCTTGACCGAGGGTCCAAATTTTAGGATCCCAAGGTTTCTGGATGTTGGGGTTTAGAAAGATTTAATTCCCGCTTCTGGGTTGGCTGTTTCGGTCTGCGAAGTAATGACTCTTGAAATTATACTTAATATAGGTCCAATTACATGGGTATAGGTCTAATTGGAATTTAATTCTCCTATGTAGGCCTCTCTAGAAGATTGTGCCCTAGATTTGTATATAAGGAAGCTCTCTCCTCTCATTTTCTCTAACCATAAGACATACACATGAAAGAACATGATCACTTATGCACATGAAGGATAATCTATTGAAGCAATATCATATCCATTGAAGGAATTATCAAGCACTCAAGCACATTCAAGCATTGAATTCATCAAGGAGATCCATTGGTAGCCATTGAAGGATTCAAGCTCTATGGAGCTCTCTTGTTGAAGATTTGTCCATTCACATCCATGCAAGCCTCTTCCTATTCCAAGATCCATTCAAGATTAGTGTTGAAGATCTACAAGAAATTTATTTGAGATATCCTACATCCTACATTCTACATGCTAGATTCATTTGGTGCATACATACTTGTGGATCCAAAGATTTGAATCCTCCACAAGGGTTTCTATACAAGCAAGGTGAATTCATCCATTTACTTTGTTTATCTATGCAATTTCAATTATATTTTAAGGTTAATTCCAAAACCAAGGTTTGAATATGGTAAACCCCTCCCCCCCAAACAAACAAAACATTTTTCTTGTAGGTACAGGTTCGAGACAGTAGATTCAAGTACATATCTGGATACCCTTAACGACAAACTTTCTGGATTCGGAAACACATTTTCCGTTGGACTGTGCAGGTCAAGGTTGACTTTCTATTCTAGGTCAAGATCAACTTTTTGTTTTGGATCAGGATCAAATTTCTATTCTAGGTCAAGGTCGACCTTCTATTTTGGGTCAAAGTTGACCTGAGCCAGATCTGGAAAAGATTTATGGGTTTTCTCTGTCTCTATGTTTCTGTGACCGATCCAGTTAGAGAACTTCCAGAAACTCAGTGCAGACACTTGAAAACAACATTCTTTAGATCTGTTACATTTTGAGGTTATTTCTTGTCTTGTAATTCATTTAAATTAAGGTTTTAATCTTTCTAGATCTATTACACATTCTTTTCTATAGGACAAAACCTAGGATTTTTCTCTTTATCCTTATTCTTAATAGGTGGATTCATTTATGCATTTATCCTTTCTTTGGGGTTAATAAATTTGGATCTTCCCTTTATGAATTTAGGGTTAAGAGGGAAATCTTATCTTCCCACACCCTAGACACATACATCGCACCATATATATATATATACACATTTTAGCATATCACATTTTTAGTTTATTACATTTTGGTGAACCCGTGATAGACAACTCTTTCTTTTTGGTGTTAGATTTGCATCTTCTCTTACATGTATCTAAAAGTAAATTTTTTTATGCTCTTGCATTTATATGTAAAAAATAAATAAAAGTCACAAAATTTCTTTAAAAAATACAAAAACATTTACATTTTTCATGCTTGTAATGTTACTTTGTGTTGAACGTGTATGTTTTTTGTTTTGAATACTTGATGAGGCTTTTGTTGTGAAAGAGGATAGATCCCCTAATGAGGTACATGGAAGTGAGGATGAAAATTGTTTGAATAAGATCTCCATGTATCCTATTCCTATTTCATCCTCCTCTACAACATCTTCAATTGACCTTTAACATCGGGTGTGTGCATGGTTACCTTCATGTTCCACTATTTACAACATTTATACACCTAGGATGACTTCATTTAGTGCGTGTGATTTTTCTTTGTCCTCTCTTGTATTACATTGTAAGGATATAGTAGAGCAAGAAGATGACTTTAATCTTTCTCTTTATGGAGATGAGTTGAGGATTGATGTTAATTCTTCTCCTAATATATATATTTTCTATGAGCCTACTTTAGAATATAATTTATGATCTTTCCCCTTTAGGGATCAATATTTAGTGATTTATGGTGCTCCTACAAAGTGATTTATTGATAGGGATGATAATCCTCCTATTTGGGATAAACCTTTGGATTTGGATGTTGATTACTCTCTTCCTCATGAAGCCATTGTGGATGATTATACTTTTTGGAATGAACCCTTGGATAAAGACATTTACTTATCCCCTCCTCTTTAAGATGCTTTAATACAAGAGGGTGATTTATTAATGGGTGACATATTCATACATGATGGTGACTCTTTTTCTAAAACACACTCCCCTTATGTAGACATTTGAGAGAAAGAAGAAGACATTATAGATGCTTTACCTCCATTTGGGATTCCTTATGGTGATGAGGCATTAACAAAGAGTGATATGAATTCCCTTCATGCTCTCCCTCTTAGTGATGATCTTATGGAGAATCAAGATCCTACCTCATATACTCCTAGGATGTCTTCTTTGCATCCTTCTTGTGAATATATTCGTAGTGTTGAGACAACTAACATGGTTTATCCAAAACCCTTGTTGACTATTAAAGGTTTTCCTTGCATTACTATTAAGGGTAAACATAGAGATCCTTTGGATTTATTTGATAACACAAATTTTGTTTCACATGCTTATCATACACATAATAACCCTCAACATAATCTATTGGTTCCTACTTCTTTACCACCTTCTCAACCCATTCTTCCTCCTCCACTTTGTCTTCCTAGCAAGGAGTATGATTTGATAAACCAATTGCGCAATACCCCCAAAAAAATTTCTTTATGGGAGCTTCTTCAAAATTCACCTACCTACCATGAAGACTTGCAAAAATCTCTAGCAAATCTTCCCAGTCCACCTCCTAATCAAGAGAACATCAATGCCTTCTTACAGTGCATGCATGCTACCCTGAGTCCTCTTGACATTGTATTTACTCAAAAGGATTTACCTTCTAAAGAAGTAAAAAATCAATATGATGCTCTTATGGTTGCTGTTACTATCAATAAGAGTACCAATTGTAGGACCTTGATTGATAATGGATCTGGGCTTAATATTTTTAGCATGGACATGCTCAAAGCGATTAAATCCGATCTTTAAAATATTCAACCTGATAATGTTCCTATACGTGGCTTTGATAACATTGATAAGAACACTTTGGGAATCATTACCTTAACTATCAAAGTAGGTTTGGTCATCTTGAAAACTCCTTTTTATGTTATGCCTCAACCTCTTAACTATAACCTCCTTTTGGGTAGATCTTGGTTGCATGAGATGCATGCTGTTCCTTCCACCCTTCACCATAAAGTCAAGTTTATTCACAAAAACATGGTGTATACACTTCATGTGGATGATGTGCCAAATCCTTGTTTGAATATTCAAACTCACTATACTCCTATTCCTAATTGTAATGCTTCTTCATCTAATGCTCTTCTTGGAGATGATTGGGGAACCTTATATTTTAATAATTTTGTCACTGATTCTACCCACTATGAATCTATCAAACCTACTAATGATGACATAGTGACTATAGAAGTTCCATTGAATCCCTTTGATATGGCTTTTGATTATGGTCCTGGTTATCATTTACTAGTTAAACAAGGATTCCATGGTCAAGGATGTGGTAAGAATAAACTAGAAATTCAAATGCCCTTAGAGAATGGGGGGAATGAGCATTCTTATGGATTTTGATTTAATCCTCAAAAACACATCAATGTTAGCAACATCTCAAATAACACTTCAAAACACGATGACCCTATGAAGGAATTTGACCAAGAAGTTCTTTTTCCTAAACTCCTTCACACTAAGATGATTACTAGACCTAAATGCAAAAACAAACGTAGTCCACACTTGAAGACTCTTCCTTTTTGTTTGTATCATAGATTTCATGATCACTCTACTAATGAATGTCAAGCTTTACATTATAAGATTAGGCAGTTCGTTGATAGTAAAGTTATTTATTTAACATATGGAAATGAGTTATATTTCAATCCTATTTTCTCTAAATAAAATTTATGTTCCTATTATGGAGCTCCACATTATGTAAATAATGTTAGTCTAATCCTTGGGGGCTCATTGTCTTGCATAGTGTTGTGAGCAATATAATAGGTCCCCTTTCATCCTTTTTCCTATGCTTGGGGGGAAAGGATGCCATCTTCTTTGTGTCTTTTCAAGATCCAATTTTCCATTGGCTAAGTAGTATCTATATATTATGTGATATCCAATCATACATAAAATTTTTGGTTTGCATTGAGTGTCTATGCCCTTGATTATAACCTATTTTGTTGTTTGACATTGGGTTTCCATGGTTGATAAATTTGTCACCTTGGAAACAGAATAGTGTGCTATCCCTCACAAGGGTTACTTTTCCACTTCTTTCATGATATCTCTTTACATTAATCCCTTCCATGGACTCATAGTAGTTGTGACCTTCTTGGCTTGGACTGGGTGTTGTCTATGGATATTGTCTTGATGTTGAAGAAGGCTTTATCATGGTCCTTTTCTTTTCTTAACATGAAAAAATAGTATGTATTTTTCCATGTTAAGGAGGGGGGCATATATACGGCCTCCCTCATTCTATATTATGCATTTTTGTTCTTGTTGGTTAACAGTTTGTTCTCTTTTAAGATTTTCAATCTTTGACTCTCTATACCCCAAGGTGAGAGAACAAAAGGATGTCCACCAACAAATGGGTCAGTGTATGTCTTCTATCACTACCCTCTGAATTGATAGGTACAACTCCTTGATTGTGTATGATATTCAATGAATTTTTTTTTATACTGATCACCAGGTTTATTCCTTATGAGTTTTAACCAAATTGCTTGTAGACACAAACAATTCAGGCAAGGATAAGATGAAGATAATCTACAA
>MU226282.1:1356116-1426783 GCA_018584345.1 Thuja plicata
TATAGACTTTACAATACATCAGGCTTCTAAGAGCCAATGACCTTTCCTCTTCTTCGAATACAAAGAGACAAAATGCAAAGAAAAAGACTTTTCAAATCTGAGCACTCGAACAGTCACTATGGAATCTAAAACTCTTCATCTTCAACCAGCATTATCGAGCTGAATCCATTGGGCCACGTAATGGAAACATCATTTTTCTGAACTTGAATTTAAAATTGAACATAAGGTAGAAGATGCTGATTTTGGATTTCCCGATTTGACCATCTACGAGCACTATTGCGGAAAATTGGAAAAGTGCTTCTCCAGCGGAAAATTGGAAAAGTGCTTCTCCATTGCGGAAAATGTAGAGGGAGGTGTGAAATCCATAATATGTGAAAATCCTTCTTTGCGGGAATCGCACCTAGTAGGTGTGATTTTTGCGTAATGGAGAAGCCACTACCTGTCTTTCTGCACGTCATTTTTAAGTGTGCGGGCTACTTAACTTAAAGCACATGCTTTATTTGATCTCTTAAAACAATAACATAATATTCCTTTTTAATAAATCAGGCCCACCTTATTATAACTAAGCTTGCAGAAAATCACCAAAGAGGTGTGAAACCCACAAAGTGCTAAGTTCTTCTTTGCGGAAAATCACCCGAGAGGTGCGAAACCCGCACAATGTAAAATTCTCCTTTGCGGAAAATCACCCGAGAGGTGCGAAACCCACACAAGGCAAAGTTCTTCTTTGCGGAAAATCACTTGAGAGGTGCGAAACCCGCACAAGGCAAAGTTCTTCTTTGTGGAAAATCACTTGAGAGGTGCGAAACCCGGACAAGGCAAAGTTCTTCTTTTCTGCCTTTGCGGAAAATTACCTTCTTAGTGAGAATTCCGCCATGGAGAAGATGATTTTTGAAATCCCGTCGAGCTCATTCTCGCTCATTTCTTAACCAAATTGCTCGCCGTTTGTTGCATTAGGATCGTTGAGACCTGTAGAATAGATCCATACCAGTCTTTGATCTCTTCCTGAGAAAGAACATCAATTAGAGCACAAATATTTGCCGGGTTAGGATCTACAACCTACCCAAATATGAAAAGACCTCAGAACAACCCGCCTGGCTAAGAGAAGGAAAGGCAATGACAGGGAAACCCGACAAAGATAGCTTACCTAAGAAAGAATTAGAAATAGACTCAGACTGACCAGACTGACTTGACATGACCATATGACTCCAAGAATGCCAAAAAAAAGGGTGACTGAAAGTCAGACAACAGTTCTAACCTTTTGTTTTGCAGCATGCTAAATCCTCTGAAGGTAACACACTTAAGTTTCTAAATCATGAAGAGATACACATTCAATTACAATTCAATATGCTAAATGCTCGGAAGGTAATGCACATAAGTTGCTAAATCCTGAAGAGATACACATTTTACAAATGTATTCCATATGGATCAATGGGTACTTTATAAAAGCTATTAGAATACACACTACATACATGCACAAAGCCGCCAGAAGGTGCACAACTTTATGGGGTGACTATCAAGTTCTTTCTTGGTGGGCCATCCTATCCTTTTTGTGGTTCACAGTGAGATACACATATCTTACTGGGAAAGCTAGCCACTCCTCTCTCTCTTTTTATTTGAATTGTGATGTCTTTCTTATTGTAATCTTGGGGTTGACAAGGAATTGAGTCCCTGGGGGCTTGAGCATTTTTTTGTCCCTTTGATTTAAATAAGATTATCTTTTCTTTGTGATCTCCTTTACCAAGAGTTTGCATTGAGTCCATACTCTTGCTAAAGTGGGGGCTAAATGTATCATCAGAAAATGGAATAAATTCCATTTAGGACTGGTTTAGCCCTCCGAGTAAGTATTTTGGGGTCATTTAAAACACCTTGAATGGGTCTTTGAATTGGATCTTCTTTTTCCCCTGATTCTTCCCTATTTTCCACTTTTCTCCTACCTTTTTTGGCATTCTTCTCTGTGATTATAAGATTCTTGACCTTAGGGTCAAGGTCAACCTTCTAGGTAAAGGTCAACCTCAACCCTGACCTAGGTCAAGGTTGACCTCAACCTTGACCTAGGTCAAGTTTGACCTTGAACCTGACCTAGGTCAAGGTCTATCTCGACCTTGACCCAGTGTCCAAATTTTATGATCCCAAGGTTTCTAGATGTCAGGGTTCGGAAAGATTTAGGTCCCGATTCCGGGTCGACTATTTCAGTATCTTAAGTAATGAATCTTTAAATTATCTTTAATATAGGTACACTTCTAGGGGTATAGGTCTAATTGGAATTTAAGTCTCCTATGTAGGCCTCTCTAGAAGATTGTGCCCTAGATTTGTATATAAGGAAGCTTTCTCCTCTCATTTTCTCTAACCATAAGACATAAACAGGAAAAAATAAACATGAAGGATAATCTATTAAAGAAATATTATATCCATTGAAGGAATTATCAAGCGTTCAAGAAAATTTAAGCATTCAATTCATCAAGGAGATCCATTTTTAGCCATTGAAGGATTCAAGCTCTATTGGGCTCTCTTGTTGAAGATTTCTCCATTCAGATCCATGCAAGCCTCTTCCTATTCCAAGATCCATTAAAGATTGGTGTTGAAGATCTACAAGCAATTTATTTGAGACATCCTACATCCTATATTATACATTCTACATTAATTTGTTTCATAGATACTTGTGGATCCAAGGATTCAAATCCTTCACAAGGGTTTCTGTACAAGCAAGGTGAATTTGTCCATTTAATTTGTTTATCTATGCAATTTAAATTATATTTTAAGGTTAATTCCAAAACCAAGGTTTGACTAAGGAAAACCCCCACAACAAATAAAACCATTTTTCTTGCAGGTACAAGTTTGGGATAACATATTCAAAATCAGATCTAGATACCCTTTTTGTTAGACTTTCAGGATCCAGAAACAGATTTTCCATCAAAATGTGTAGGCCAAGGTTGACGTTCTGTTCTGAGCCAGGATCAAATTTTTGTTATGGGTTAGGATCAAATTTCTGTTCTAGATCAGGATTGACTTTCTATTCTAGGTTAAGGTCGACCTTATGTTTTGGGTCAAAGTTGACTTAAGCCAGATTTAGAAAATATTTCTGGGTTTTCTTTGTCTCTGTGTTTTTGTGCCTAATCCGGTTGTAGAACTTCCAGAAACTTAGTGCAGACACCCAAAAAAAAAATTCTTTAGATCTGTTACATTTTGAGGTTAGTACTTGTCTTCTAATTCATTTCAATTAAGGTTTTACTATTTCTAGATCTATTACACTTTCTTTTCTATAGGATGGAACCTAGGGTTTTTCTCTTTATCCTTATTCTTTGTAGGTTGATTCATTTATGCATTGATCCTTTATTTGGGGTTAATCAATTTGGATCTTCCCTTATGAATTTAGGGTTAAGAGGGAAATCTTAATCTTCCCACACCCCACACACATACATCACACCATATATATACACATTTTAGCATATCACATTTTTAGTTTATTACAAGTAGATCATATAATGAATGCATCCATCATCAATAACTTCATAACTAACATAGGAATGCATTCATCATCATCATATAGTGATTCACATTTTCAAAAAATTAATGCTCATCTGACACATTTTCTATGCTTAATTTGTTGAGGGGGAATATAGTCCACCTGTTGTCATTGGGGCAGGATCAAAATAATGAATCTTTGACACACTGCGACAAAACACATTGCATCAAAGAGGGGCAAATGTAGAAACCCTCAAATGGACAGACTTGCGACTTGACATTAAAAACACTAATTTTCATCTATTAATTAATGATTTTTTAATCATTAATTAATCATCTAATTTCTTCTAAATTCATTTCAACTATCAATTAATAGTTTTTTAATTTTTAATTAATCATCATTTTCTTATAAATTCAATCCCCAAATCATCTAGTCAAATTTCCAAAACTAATTAAATAATTAATTTTATTTAATTAATTTACCTTAACTGATTAATTTCTATTAATTAATTAATTAAATTCAATTTCCTAAAGTTTACATTGAAATATTTAAAATTACTAATTAAATTCTTCCAATTAAATTAATTTAATTTCATTCATATAATGCAATTCTAAATAAAAAAGAATTCAATTATCTCACATATTGAAAACTTTAATTTCAAAAAATGAATTAAATATTCATTTATCTTCAAAGAGATAACTTTATTTAGATCACATGGGTTTCTCCACCCACCTGTTTAGTTCTAAAAGGTAACTCAAAATTATCTCTTCTGTTAACCAAACTCTATCTCCTCTCTCCCAGTTGAAGAGGTGGAGTTTACTGATGGATTCTCCAGTTCCCTTTGATCTCAACTGTTTATCTTCCTATCTCTGGGATTGATCTCAACCATTCATCTCATTCTCAATTCCTATATAACAAACCCTTCATAACCATTTCAATTATCCAGGATATCAATCTCACTTGCACCATTAATCTTTCAGATTGGTTCAAGCATCAATCCATCTTGTGGTCACACACACATTCAATATCAAATTCTTGACGCTCCAAAGTCATAGACGCTGCCACCACCATAGACCTTGATGATCTGTTCAACCAATTAACCATAAATGACCAACCTTGTATCGATATCAATTCATTAGGTGGTGTGTCCACATCACAGTCTAGGTTTGTTGGAATTATCTCCATTGTCCCATTTAACCAAACAAAGTCAACCCACCACAAGGACCTATGTCTTGTACACACAAAACTGATAGAGTGGGATCAACAAGGACAACCTGATATAGATATCTTTGAGAATGACGAGGCTATCACATACTTCATGGGACTTAGAGAGGGAATACCATCAGCAGACCATAAATCAAGTTTCTCCATTGACCTTGACAGATCAACATATTTTAGGGAGGAAGCTCCTCTTTTCAGTCATTAAAAAAATTGAAAAATAAAAAAGAATCGTCAGTAAGTGAAAACTGAAAGGCGCTTACTGGCACAAAAAATGATAAAAAGACAAAACAAGATGTATCTTCTAGTGAAAACCTCACTGATGCACTAGAAGATGGAAAGTAGGAACTCCTCCCCTTGACAAAGGAAAATTTGACATTGTTAGCAGAAGAAATGGAAGAAGTCAACTTGGGTGATGAATAGAACCAAAAGAACATCTACTTAGAAAAATCACTCACCCCAGAGGAGAGAGAACAATTCATCAACTTCTTCAAGGAGAGGAAGATTAATTTTGCATGGTTCTACCCAGACATGCCAGGCTTAGACCCAGAGCTTGTATTACATCATCTAACATCGTTACCCAATGCCAAACCTGTCAAACCAATAATTAGGGATATATCCTCTTTCATATGTTCTCTTTTCATAAGTACACACTTTCACAAAATATCACACAAGTATATAAATTTAAATATACATTGTTGGGAATATGCACCTATGTATTGGAAGGCATATTAGTTAGATGTGTTGTCAATGATGTCAACATATTTGTTGGATAGTTTGGACTGTGGTGTAGTATGCTCAGAAAAATGATGAGGTAATTTTATTAAAGATAAATGGTCATGGACATCAGGAGATGTTGTAGAGTGTCTTTAGTTTTTCACTACCACATTACAGAGGTGCACATGCTTATTTGGACATGTTATGAGGCTAGGAAGGGTGGATGGCTCTTGTACTATCTACCAATATTGAAAAATTGACTAAAATAGGTTCGCTGTGGATGTTCAAGTGGATATTTTTCTTTTCACATCTAGGTGGATGTTTGAGACATCTTTATGTGTTCTTAATTTAGAAGGTTCATGGTCCAAAGATCAGCAAGACATTTTTCAATTGTATCAGAGGGTGCTGAAGGTGTTCTTGAGGTTCAACATGAGAGATGCTGACAAATCCAATGACTTGGATGGGTTCATATGTTTTTGTGGTATTCATGATGCCTAAGGATGTTCTTGGGTTGTGTGCATGTTGATTTGGTGGTCCACATCGATTGTGGTGATCAAACATTGAAGTATTTTTCAGTTGGTAGTATTTTTATTTATGTTCTTGACCAAATTGGTAGGTAAAACATTTTGTGGCATGATTTTTGGAATGTGTTATGAACTTGAGGTTGTTGATAAGGATCCTTCCTATGGTTTAGTGGAATAAAATTAATTTGAATTGTCATTTTTGGTGCATGGAATTGGATTTTGAAATGAAGGTTGAGATGACCTTGTTTATTTTTTGAGGTTGATGAATTGGATATAAATAGGATAAAATCATGTGGAGCGAATGTGTGGAATTTATTAGAGCATAAGTGTGTAGATCTGTTGAGGGTTAAATTTCTTATCCATAGGTGACATAGAGGATTTTAACAAAGATATGAGTGTGCTTCATTGGGATTGACCTAGGAATAGGATAGATTGTGAGGTCCTACCCCAATCATCCATTCAGAGTTGATACTTTCATGTTATATTTATCTTGACGATACATTTATTTTGATACATTGACACAATGGAATTTCATAGTATAATTATCTTATGTTGACTCTATTTTGATGAGTTTAGATGTATTGTTTTATAACTATGATTCTTAGATCTTGATGACATGCTTGAAATAGTTTTTTTCATTTTATGATACTAAATATGCAATTTGATTGTGTCAAGAAAATACGGATTTAGGGTTTGAATTCTGCAAATGATCCATATGGTTTAATTAATATGTTAGATAAGTCATTTCCAAGGATTTTATGATTAATCTATCTTATGCATATGGCTGACCTAATTCTGGGAAGTGATATATAATTTATAAATTAGATGAATATATTATAATGTATAATATCATGAATATATGATTTCTCCTTGGAACTACTAATGCTCTGTTCAAGTGCGCAGGTGAATAAACCATGGTTTCAAAACTGGGGAAACAAGAGTTGGTTAATGTGAATATTCTTTTGAATCTAAGGTTAACCCTAAAGAGGGAAAAATGACCTAATTGTAATGTGATATATGTTGTAAATGTAATTATGCATGATTATAAACTTTTTTTTCTTTCATTTTGTTATTTCTCTTTAGGGCATGCCATTTTGTAAATGTGATGTGTTATTGTAGTGCCAATTGGAATATGTATTGTGAGATGGCATGCCCATGTGGATTTGCGAGGTTAAGTTTCACCCTATCAAGTCTTGTAGTGTCTCCTTGTTGGGTTACTTGTCTTGGGAACCCAATTCGTGAGTACTATTTTGGAAATTCGAAGGGAAACTCTAAGTGAGTTTTTGGAGGGTTAGATTTAGCCCAAAATGGTAATTAGAGTTAAAAATGGCTAGTCCTATAGTTATACTAGGGTTTAGGGGTTAATTTTTAATGTTTTTTGTGTCATAATCTCATTTATGGCCCTTCTAAAGTGCCTTTCTTGGGTAGTGGCAAAATTTGGGAAAGAGGAAAGACATCCCTTTCTTCAAGATAATGGAGTCTCTTCAATACATGATAATTGAAAAGTGTTGGAGAAGAGGAATCATGCCACCTCTCCTCTTGTTGGAGAATAGGTAGGAGTTGGAGGGAGAGACTTATAAGGAGGAAAGAGAGGAGAGTTGGGATTTGATTGCCCACTCATATTTTGGAGGCTTAGAGTTGTGTTTTGGAAGGATTACAAGTTGGTGGCTAAGGAAAGGAAGGCTCATCTCAATTTTCCAATCCATTTCTAGGAGTAAGGTTGGTACTCCTAAAATTTTATGTGTGACATTTCTTGTATTGTTGTTTCAAACCTTGCTGGAATTTAGTTGAAGTAAATTGCATGTTGTGCATATGGATGTTCTTGTGAAAGAATATAGTGAAAATAATTTGTATTTGTTTTTCTTTATTTTCTTGTTTTTTATTTATGAATTTGTTGTACATGGGAGTGAATGGCTTCTCTCACCCTTGGGAGGGTAGAGAGAGTTATGGTGGCTGAAGGGCATAGTTGGGATTCCATGATAGTGTAGAGTCTCTTCTTGGGAAGAAGAGGGATGTATCATGGATGTTATGGGCTCCATGTGCCAATGTTACTTGTGTTTACTCATGGAGGTTATAAGGCTTTCATGGTGGTGTTTTTTTTTGGAGCTCTTTGGATTGTAGGGATAGCCTTGGGAAAGCATGTGAAACTGTGCATTTGAGGAATTCTTGTTTTGGCTTTCTCCTACATGGTTATCCCACCTTCACCCCATTTTTGAGTCCATTATGACCCAATTTGTGCATAAGCTTGGGGAGGGAATTTTGTGTTGTTTGAGCTGTTATTGTGTGGATGTTTTCTTGTTTGTCACCCAACCTCTCCTTGTTTCCCCTAGATCGGGGGTGGTCTCATAGAGACCTAGGATGGGAGGTGAGCTCCCATGGTTTGTTCCATGATATTGTTCGTTGCAAATTTGTAGCTGACCTCTTCCTAGAAGGATTTATGTTCAAAGATTGGGAATGAAGATTAAATTTGTTAAAATTTTTTATTTTAGAAAATTAAGTTTCCCTCAAGCCACAGGGCCGAGTCTTGTATATTTGATAATTCAGGGAATTGGCTTATAAACTTTGTTGAAAGAAATTGTAATAGTTGTTGAAAAGGGAAGAAGTGTAATGTTTTGTATCTATTTAAATAAATACTTACATAAATATATTTTTGTTTATAAAGTACTTAAACTGTGAAATGAATTAAGGAAAGTAAATATTATCCTTTATGTAATTTTTTGGGTTTAAATCTACATCTAAGAATGTATATAATCTGTTAATCTTAATAATCATCTTCTGATTATTGAGATTACTAAAGTAATATTTATGTGCACAAATTGTAAAGTTTATTTTATTTTATGAGGTTAATTCTTATTATTAAGTTGAATTCCTTAGTTATGGAATTTTAAATCTCACTCCTATGTTTAAAATTACATGCATTTTATTTTATATGCTATTCAGTTTTCAATCAGTATAGTTTACATATTTGCTGCTAATACAAAATAGTTCATCATTATTTTATAAAGAAAATTTTATTTATCCTTTTGTTTTCCATAATGAATAGTACTACAAAAATGCATTTAACATTTATGCTCAAGAAACAGATTTGCTAAATTTTAAAGTTAGATATGAAACCTAATATAATTCTAAACCTAGATTTTCAGATTTCTATCTATAAGAGAAGGAAGAATATTAACATTAGTTATTTAATATGCAAAATCTAGGGTAGTAGTTTTCAATATAAATTATTAAGTATATAGCAATATGCATTTGAAAAAAAAGGAGATAGATATTTATATTTGCATATTCTGATAATGTTATTATATCCCTCTCTTACAAATTAAGTTTTTCATTTAAATCTGTACAATAAATACATATATATTTATATATATAAATATATTGTATGCATAACCTGAGATTTAGAATAAATTTCATTGCATCTGTTGTTGCTGCTGTGTTTTACAGCAACACACACACACACACACACACACACACACACACACACACACACACACACACACACACACACACACACACGTATATAAACTGGATAAAAAAAGAAAATATATATACTTTAAAACATATATTATAAAGCAGATAAAAATATATAAATAAAAAAAAAAAATTAAGTTTCGAAGGGGTGGAGAAGCCACCCCCCCGCGGGCCTCTTACTACGGTAAGAGGGAAGGCACATGCCTTACCCCCACCGATGTGGTGGTGCGGCTACGATGGCCACCACATAGCGGCGGTGTAGCCACCAACTATGTGGTGTCTGTGGTGGAGGCACCACCGCAGTGGTGGCAGGGAAGGCCATGGCCAACCCCCCTCACAATAACCCGCACCATTTTAGACCTGCGCGCGGCTGGAGAGGGCCGACGCCTGGAAGAATATTTTGCCCAGCACTTAGCGCATTTTTCTACATATATATATATATATATATATATGCAAATATATATGTATATACACAATGTGTATATACATATATGTTTGCGTATATATGTAACTCCATTCTTTCATCCATGATTGTCTTCATTCTTCAACCAGATCTGTGCAAGCAAAAAAAAAGATAATAGGTTAGGGTTTGAAGGACGCTGAGGAGAGAAAGGAGAGAAATAAAGTGGGAGACCTTTCTTTTGAATTCACTTTTCGAGCCCTAACCCTAATTTTGAATTAGGGTTAGGGATTTCTGCCATATAAATTATAAGGCTAAAATAATATTATGCTAACTTAGAGATATTCCTGTTTATGGGAATGATTATTAAATCCGTTTGGTGGGAAAACTATAGTTTTTCATTATATCATTAATAAAGCCCTTAAAATACCCGCATTTGTTATAGAGCTTAATTCTAAGTGTTAGTATGAATGTTGTAATGAGTTGTAGATGTAGATTGAATAAATAGACATTGTTTAGAGTTAATAAATTGATTTATGAGAACTATCCTATGTATGGAAGGTGGAAATTTAGATGGTTATTATTATTAGATTTGGAAACTTAATTTTTTTTTGTTAAGTTATAGTAAAGGAAACTTTAAACAAAACATTTGATGTTTCAAATAAATCTTTTTGGAGTGAGAAATATTTATTTTGTAATATATATAATAATGGACACTTTAATTTTGTCCTCCTAGTGATATGGGGGTAAATTAAAACAAGGGAATCTTTAAACCACTGAGAATAATTTTCAATTATGGGGTTATATTTAATCAAAAGTAATTTGGAGATTTCATCATCTATAATTAATTTTAATTGTTGAATTTAATTTAATGTATTCCCCATTTATAAAAGAAATATTATTAATTTAATAAAATTAAATTATCTAACTTAGGGGTTCCCTTTGATTTTATCTCATTAAGTTGAGTTAGGAGATCCTTGATCAAAATTATTATATGTATTTAACAGGGTAATGTTATCTTTACATGGTCAATACATGTGGCTAGTGTATTGGCCAATGTAAAGATAATATTATGGGATTATTAGACTCATAGGTTGAGGGATGTTGTCACTTGTCATGATTCCCCTCAAAACCCTAAAATGTCCACATTGGATTACTAACCCTCCTGACCTAATCCCTTTGCCTAAACTTATTTACTCATTGGGACACTTAGTAAGCATGAGATGATTGTCACTTCATCCCTTTGTTAACCCTTTTAAAACAAAAAAAGGTTGTTGTAATTTTACATGCAAATTTGGGCATGACAATTTGGTATTAGATCCAGGTTGCAAACCTTGGAACCTTAAGCCCATTACGTTTAACCTTATTAACCTTTGAACTTTTCTTAAACTTGTAGGATACCTCCTATTAATCGGAAGGCTCGCCGACGTGGGAGAGGTCATGGTCGGGCCTGTGTGGTGCCAGCTCATGATAAACAAGATGTAGAGGAATATAGGGAAGATGTAGGAGTGGGGAAAGAACCTCCACCTATTCCGCCATCAAATTCGAATAAGGAGGTACTAAATTCTCTCCAAAATCTAGTTGGGATTCTTATGGATAGATTGTCACTGGGAGATCAGATAGCAGGGCTAGGGGGAGCAGCCTATGAGTAGAGTAGGAGCCCTCCTCCTCGACGTATCAAGGAGGAGGAAAAGCAGGAGGGGGAATTTGTTCACATGGTAGTTCCACCCCAAGGGTTTGTACCTTAGGTAGGTAGAGGAGCACCCCAGGATGTGGGTGACTAGATTAAGGATCTACTCCACCTTAGACCACCACCCTTTTCAGGAGCCACAAATGGTATTGAGGCTGAGGCATGGTTACTAAGTTTAGAGATATGTTTTGGGTTGTGCGCACATCAGAGCAATGTGCGAGCTCGATTGGCAATCCTCTTGTTGAGAGGAGGAGCCTCAATATGGTGGCAACATGAAGTGTTCAAGAGTAACCTGGCTATTGAAACCCTCACATGAGAATTTGTTTTAGAGAGATTCAGGGACCGTTACCTCTCAGAGCATTTTAGGCAGTGTTGTATAGACAAGTTTCATGATCTGCAATAGAGGGGCTTATCTGTTGCTCAGTATGAGAGTAGATTTATTGAGCTTCTACCTTACATAGAGTACATGAAGGATGAGAAGCTCCTTGTCAAACACTTTGTTAAGGGGTTGAATGCATCTATTTCTGGGTTGGTGTGCATGGCAGCACCAGTGGATCTATGAGAGGCCATATAGAAGGCCTTGATTGCAGAGGAGGTGCAAGGCAAAGGACATGATACACAAGACCGGTCATAGAATCAAAATCCCGCACCATAGGGTACATGACATCAGATACCCCCTTGGAAGGGGAATTAGAGGTATTCATCAGGGACCTTTAGAGCCCCACAACCTTAGCCACAACAGACTCAGCAGAGTCAGAGGACTAGACTAGCACAGGGACAACAGGGCTTTAAGCCCAAGCAGTGGTAGGCACAGGGCCTGAGGTAGGATCAAAGGTCACATGCACCATACACACCTCCATCAAGGGCTCATCAGACCTCTCAAGGTGGATTTAGCAGTTCTAGTAGGACAGGGGGATCACAACACACCAGATCACATGGCATATAGATGCAGTCCTAAGGGCCTTGTTTCACATGTGGAGCCATAGGGAATTTTTCTAGGGACTATCCCCAGGGTGGTATTTCACATGCAACAACATCTGAGGCCATGGTTGGGTACTTGGGTAAGCCCCACAGAGACTTTGCAGCAGTTGATAATCGCCAGGCTGAGCATCATGCCATAATGATCAAGATAGTAGGTATGATTTGAGGTAGTACCATCACTATCCTTTTTGATTTAGGAGTTACTGATTCTTTTATTTCCCCATTTGTATTGGAGTGATGTGGGCTAGTGGAAGCTAGACAAGAGGTGAATTGGGAAGTGGAGTTAGCATCTGGTGCTAGGGTATTAGTTGATTCCGTAGTCAAAGATTGTCAGTTGCAGATAGGAGATATGATCTCCATGATTGATTTACATATCACCCCTCTTAGTTCTTATGATGTAGTCCTTGGAATAGATTGAATTTGTGCCCACAATACCAAGGTGGATTATAGATGAAAGAGGGTTGAATGTGTAGATGGCCTAGGTTCACCCATGGTTATTTCAGGGGTCCAGAGACCCATATCTCTTCGTGTGATCTCCGCCATGTAGCTTAAGTGCTGCATGCATAAGGGATGTCAGTTATTTTCTATTACCATTAGTGACAAAGAGTAGGAGGAGGAGGAGAAGGGAACCTCGCTTGATGAATTCCCTATATTATAGGAGTATGTAGATGTCTTTCCCTCAGAGCTACTTAGTATGCCCCCACCTAGGGCAGTGGACTTCCATATAGACCTTGTGCCAGGAGCTGTTCCAGTATTTAGAGCCCCTTATAGGATGACTACTCATGAGCTTAATGAGCTCAAGATTCAGTTGGAGGAGCTCTTGGAGAAAGGGCACATTCACCCTAGTGTTTCACCATGGGGAGCACCTGTTATCTTTGTTAAGAATAAGGATGGATCAATTAGGTTGTGTATGGATTACTGTCAGATTAATAAAGTAACCATCAAGAATCAGTATCCCCTCCCTAGGATAAATTATTTGTTTGATCAGCTTCAGGGTGCCCATGTATTCTCTAAGATAGATCTAAAATATGGGTACCATTAGCTACAAATTATGGAGAGTGATATCCACAAGAAAACCTTTAACATGCGATATGGCCACTGTGAGTTTACCGTGGTTCCTTTTGGCCTCACAAATGCTCCAACAATTTTTATGAGTCTTATGAATGAGGTGTTTTGTACCTTCTTAGATAGATTTGTAATTGTGTTCCTAGACGACATATTGATATACTCTCATAATGAGGAGGAGCATAAGGAGCACCTGAGATAGGTTTTGTAGTGCTTAAGAGATAATTAGTTATATGGTAGTATGTCGAAGTGTGCTTTCTTTAGGTCAGAGGTCCACTACCTTGGCCACCTTATATTAGGTGATGGGATTGCAATCAACCCATCAAAGATTATAGCCATCATGAATTGGTGGACACCTACTAGTGTGTCATAGGTCAGGATCTTCATGGGGTTAGAAGGCTACTACAGAAGTTTTGTTGAGGGCTTCTCTAGAGTGGCACATTCTATCACATCCCTTCAGAGAAAGGGAAAGAGATTTGAATGGAAGGAGAAGTGTGAAAGAGATTTTTAGGAGCTCAAGAGAGCCCTTACTAAAACACCTATCCTAGCTATGCCTAACCCTTCAACAAACTTTATGGTATTCATAGATGCATCCTTAGATGGAATTGGAGCAGTCCTTATGTAGGATGGATGAGCCATTGCCTATGAGTCTAGGAAACTCAAGACTCATGAGCTCAATTATCCTACACATGACCTTGAGTTAGCAGCAGTGGTTCATGCATTAGTGAGGTGGCATCATTTTCTTTTGAGGCACTATTTTGAGCTCCCTTCAGATCACCAGAGCCTCCATCACATTTTCATCCAGCCTAAGCATAATGCCCAACAAAGGAGGTGGATGGAGTTCCTTTGAGTATGATTTTGATGTCCACTACATCAAAGGGAAGGAGAATGTTGTAGCAGATGCCTTGAGTAGGAGACGACATACACTCTCCTCTAGGACTACTAGGATGGATTTGAGGGATCAGATACTTAAGCACTTGCTTGAGGATTAGTTCTATTTGGAGTATGTTTACTTGGATCATGATCAGAGGCCCCTTGAGGGGAAATTTTATGGTTATTCCTTAGAATATGTTGGACTTCTTTTTCATAAGGATCGCATATACGTCCCTACACCCGGTAGGTTGCATGACTTCATTATACTTGAGACTCATAGAGAACCATATGCAGCACACCCCAAGGTCAAGAAGTTGCATGTAGGTCTGAGGCAGCTCTATCACTAGCTAGGTATGAGGTCACACATTGCTAGTATTGTGGCCATATGTTTAGAGTTTCAGAGAGTTAAGGCAGAGCACAACCATTGAGGTGGACTTCTTTAGCCACATGAGGTATCGGTTTAGAAGGGGGACACCATTTCCATGAAATTTGTTGTTGGTTTACCTATGTCTTCTCACCACCATGATTCCATCATGGTGATAGTGGATAGGTTGACCAAAGTTTCCCACTTCTCACCCATGCATACCACTTTCACAACACCTGTAGTAGCACAAGTTTTCTTGCAAGACATTGTCAGTCTCCATGTCATTCCTCGCAAGATCATATCAGATTACGATTCTCTCTTCACCTCTTCATTTTGGAGAGAGTTACAGACATCATTGGGCACCAAGATCACTTTTAGTACAACCTATCACCCTGAAATAGATGGACAGACTGAGAGAGTTAATCAGGTCTTGGAGTATTTCTTGAGGATGTATGTTATGGATCACCAGTCTAGATGGGAGGAGTACCTTCACTTAGTAGAGTTTGCCTACATAATGGGCATCACACATCCTTGGGTATGCCTCCCTATCAAGCCTTGAATGGGAGGCCATTCCAGACACTGTTGATTTGGGACAAAATTGAGGATAGGGTTTCAGTTGGGCTAGAATTGGTCAGGGACATGGAGTAGTAGGTTGTTTTGATTAGAGAGCATCTTAGAGAGGCACACAATAGACAAAAGAAATATGCAGACACGAAGAGGGTTGATAGAGTCTACACAGTTGGAGATAATGTATTTCTAAGAGTGCATCTGCACAAGAGTCTGATCCATTTCAGAAAGGGCTCTAATATTGTACCTCATTTTGTAGGACCCTTTGAGATTTTGGAGAGGATAGGACCAGTTGCATATCATCTAGCACTGCCACCTAGCCTATCGTGTATCCATGATGTGTTCCATGTATCTGTTTTGAGGAAATATATTAGTGATGAGTCTCAAATTATTGATTGGGATGCTTTAGAGGTGGAGTCAAATGGGAAATTGGCTCTGGAGCCCATCCACATTCTAGCTCGGTGGACATTGGCCCTGTGAGGCTGAGAGATGGACTAGGTTAGGGTCTAGTGGGATTGTTATGATGAGGTCACAACTCCATGGGAGGACACAACACACAATTAACTCCAAGAGGAAGTTAATTCCTAGAGGGGGAGGATGTGAGGTCCTACCCCGATCATCCATTCATAGTTGATACTTTCATGTTATATTTATCTTGATGATACATTTATTTTGATACATCGATGCAATGGAATTTCATAGTATAGTTATCTTATGTTGAATTTATTTTGATGAGTTTAGATGTATTATTTTATACCTATGATCTTAGATCTTGATGACATTCTTGAAACAATTTTTTTCATTTTATGATACTAAATATGCAATTTGATTATGTGTCAAGAAAATGCGGATTTAGGGGTTGAATTCTGCAAATGATCCACAATGGTTAAATTAATATGTTAGATAAGTGATTTCCAAGGATTTTATGATTAATCAATCTTATACATATGAATGACCTAATTCTGGGAAGTGATGTATAAGTTATAAATTAGATGAATATATTATAATGTATAATATCATGAATATATGATTTCTCCTTGGAACTACTGATGCTCTGTTCAAGTGTGCAGGTGAATAAACCATGGTTTCAAAACTAGGAAAATAAGAGTTGTTTAATGTGAATATCCTTGTGAAGCCAAGGTTAACCCTAAAGAGGGAAAAATGACCTAATTGTAATGTGATATATGTTGTATGTAATTATGCATGATTATAAATTTTTTTTCTTTCATTTTGTTATTTTTCTATAGGGCATGCCATTGTGTAAATGTGATGTGTTATTGTAGTTCCAATTGGCATATGTATTGTGAGATGGCATGTCCATGTGGATTTTTGAGGTTAATTTTCTCCCTAATAAGTCTTGTAGTGTCTCCTTGTTGGGTTACTTGTTTTGGGAACCCAATTCATGAGTACTCTTTTGGAAATTTGAAGGGAAACTCTAAGTGAGTTTTTGGAGGGTTAGATTTGTCCCAACATGGTAATTAGAGTTAGAAATGGCTAGTCCTTTAGTTATAATAGGGGTTAGGAGTTAATTTTAAATATTGTTTGTATCATAATCTCAATTATGGCCCTTCTAAAGTGCCTTTCTTGGGTAGTGGCAAAATTTGGGAAAGAGGAAAGACATCCCTTTCTTCAAGATAATGGAGTCTCTTCCATGCATGATAATTGACAAGTGTTGGAGAAGAGGACTCATGTAACCTCTTCTCTTGTTGGGGAATAGGTAGGAGTTGGAGGGAGAGACTTATAGGGAGGAAAGAGAGGAGAGTTGGGATTTGATTGCCCACTCTCCAATTTTGGAGACTTAGAGTTCTGTTTTGGAAGGATTGAAATTTGGTGGCTAAGGAAAGGAAGTCTCATCTCAATTTACCAATCCATTGCTAGGAGTAAGGTTGGTACTCCTAAAATTTTATTTGTGACATTTCTTGTATTGTTGTTTCAAACCTTGCTGGAATTTAGTTGAAGTAAATTTCATGTTGTGCACATGGATGTTCTTGTGAAAGAATGTAGTGAAAATAATTTGTATTTGATCTTCTTTATTTTCTTGTTTGTTATTTATGACTTTGTTGTACATGGGAGTGAATAGATTCTATCACCCTTTGGAGGGTAGAGAGAGTCATGGTGGGTGGAGGTCATAGTTGGGATTCCATGATAGTGTAGAGTCTCTTCTTGGGAAGAAGAGGGATGTATCATGGATGTTATGGGCTCCATGTGCCAATGTTACTTGTGTTTACGCATGGGGGTGATAAGGGTTTCATGGTGGTGTTTTTTTTGGGAGCTCTTTGGATTGTAGGGATAGCCTTGGGAAGGCATGTGGAATTGTGCATTTGAGGAATTCTTATTTTGGATTTCTCCTACATGGTTATTCCACCTTCAGTCCTTTTTTTGAGTCCATTATGACCCAATTTGTGCATAAGCTTGGGGAGGGAATTTTGTGTTGTTTGAGCTATTATTGTATGGAGGTTTGCTTTTTTGTCAGCCAACCTCTCCTTGTTTCCCCTAGCTCAGGGGTGGTCTCATAGAGACCTAGGATGGGAGGTGAGCTCCCATGGTTTGTTCTATGATCTTGTTGGTTGTAGATTTGTAGTTGACCTCTTCCTAGAAGGATTTATGTTCAAAGCTTGGGAATGAAGATTAAAGTTGTTTATAAATTTTATTTTAGAAAATTAAGTTTCCCTCAAGCCATAGGGATAAGTCTTGTATATTTGATAATTCGGGGAATTGGCTTATAAACTTTGTTGAAAGAAATTGTAATAGTTGTTGAAAAGGGAAGAAGTGTAATGTTTTGTATATGTTTAAAGAAATACATACATAAATATATTTTTGTTTATAAAGTACTTAAACTATGAAATGAATTAAGGAAAGTAAATATTATCCTTTATGTAATTTTCTGGGTTTAAATCTGCATCTAAGAATGTATATAATCTGTTAATCTTAATAATCATCTTCTGATTATTGAGATTCCTAAAGTAATATTTATGTGCACAGAGTGTAAGGGTTATTTCATTTTATGAGGTTAATTCTTATTATTAAGTTGAATTCCTTAGTTATGGAATTTTAAATCTCACTCCTATGTTTAAAATTACATGCGTATTATTTTATATGCTATTCAGTTTTCAATAAGTATAGTCTACATATTTTCTGCTAATACATAATAATTCATCATTCTTTTATAAAGAAAATTTTATTTATCCTTTTGTTTTCCATAATGAATAGTACTACATAAATTCATTTCACATTTATGCTCAAGAAACAAATTTCCTAATTTTAAAGTTAGATATGAAACCTAATAGAATTCTAAACCTAGATTTTCAGATTTCTATCTCTAAGAGAAGGAAGAAAATTAACATTAGTTATTTTAATATGCAAAAGCTAGGGTAGTAGTTTTCAATATGAATTATTATGTATATAGAAATTTGAATTTGAATTAAAAAAGAGAGAGATATTTATATTTGCATATTTTGATAATGTTATTATATCCCTCTCTTACAGATTTTATTTTTCATTTAAATCTGTACAATAAATACATATATATTTATATATATGAATATTTATATATATAAATATATTGTATGTATATTAAACCCATACTAAATCTAAGATTTACAGTAAATTTCATTGCATCTGTATTTGCTGCTGTGTTTTTACAACAAGAAATAAATAAATAAATAAATAAATAAATATATATATATATATATAAACTGGATCAAAAAAAGAAAATATATATACTTTAAAACATATATTATAAAGCAGATAAAAAAATAAAATAAAAAAATAAATAAAAAAAAAAAGAAGTTTCGAGGGGGTGGAGAAGCCACTCCTCCGCGGACCTCTTACTACGGTAGGAGGGAAGGCACATGCCTTACCCCACTGCTGTGGTGGTGCGACCACCACGACCACCACACAGTAGCAGGATAGCCGCCAACTGTGTGGTGTCCATGGTGGAGGCACCACTACAGTGGTGGCGGGGAAGGCCACGACCAACCCCCCCACAATAACCCACACTATTTTAGACATGCGTGCGACTGGAGAGGGCCGACGCCCGAAAGAATATTTCGCCCAACACTTAGCCTATTTTGTTACATATATATGCAAATATATATGTAGATACACATCATGTATATACATATATGTTTGTGTATATATGTAACTCCATTCTTTCATTCATGATTGTTTTCATTCTTCAACCATATATGTGCAAGCAAAAAAAAAAGATAATAGGTTCGAGTTTGAAGAAGGAGGCTGAGGAGAGAACGGAGAGAAATAAAGTGGGAGACCTTTCTTTTGAATTTACTTTTGGAGCCCTAACCCTAATTTTGAATTAGGGTTAGGGATTTCTCCAATATAAATGATAAGGCTAAAATAATATTATGCTAACTTAGAGATATTCCTATTTATGGGAATGATTATTAAATCCTTTTGGTGGGAAAACTATAGTTTTTCATTATATCATTAATAAAGCCCTTAAAATACCCACATTTGTTATGGAGATTAATTCTAAATGTTAGTATGAATGTTGTAATGAGTTGTAGATGTAAATTTAATAAATAGACATTGTTTAGAGTTAATAAATTGATTTATGAGAACTATTCTATGTATGGAAGGTGGAAATGTAGATGGTTATTATTATTAGATTTGGAAACTTCAAAAAAAAATAATAAGTTATAGTAAAGGAAACTTTAAACAAAATATTTGATGTTTCAAATAAATCTTTTTGGAGTGAGAAATATTTAGTTTGTAATATATATAATAATAGACACTTTAATTTTGTCTTCCTAGTGATATGGGGTAAATTAAAAAACAAGGGAATCTTTAAACCACTGAGAATAATTTTCAATTATGGGGTTATATTTAATCTAAAGTAATTTGGAGATTTCATCATCTATAATTAATTTTAATTGTTGACTTTAATTTAATGTATTCCCCATTTATAAAGAAAATATTATTAATTAAATTAAATTAAATTAGCTAACTTAGGGGCTCCCTTTGATTCTATCTCATTAAGTTGAGTTAGGATATTCTTGATTAAAATTATTATATGTATTTAACTGGGTAATGTTATCTTTACGTGGTCACTACATGTGGCCAGTGTAAAGATAATATTATGGGATTATTAATCTCGTGGATTGAGGGATGTTGTCACTTGTCATGATTCCCCTCAAAACCCTAAAATTTCCACATTGGATTACTAACTCTCCTAACCTAATCCCTTTTCCTAAACTTATTTACTAATTGGGACACTTAGTAAGCATGAGATGATTGTCACTTCATCCCTTTGTTAACCCTTTAAAAAAAAAGTTGTATTTTTACATGCAAATTTGGGCATGACATAGATGCCATTATACAGTTCAAAAAATTTTGATTGATCATTGTAGTGAAATTGGAAGGTAGCGAGTCTTCCTAGGGTTATATCTCTTTTATATTTGAGCAGTGAGTTCTAGGAAATGTGCCTAAATGCATATGCCCATTTGTAATACGTGTTATAGTTCCAATGAGGTATAGTCATGTATTGTGGGTTGCCATCCCCACCATGGTTTTTCCCCTAAGAGGGTTTCCATGATAAAAAACATTATTTCAAGTGTTGTGGATGTGTTTTCTGATTTTTGCATGCATGTTAATTCATTTAGATTAGAAATAACGGTTTTAAGGTTCAAGGGTTTTTGAAGTTTATAAAAGATTTAGAACAATTGATTCACCCTCCTCTCAGTTGAATTCTTTCATATTTCCTACAATTGGTATCAGAGCTTGGTCCCTTGAAGAAAGCCAAATATCTTGAGGGTGATATGAAGATGGTGACTTATAAGAATGATAGTCCAAGGTTTGATGGCACAAACTACACCTTATGGAAGAGTCTAATGATAGTTTATCTCAGATGCATTGGTGAAGATTGTTGGAAGATTACAAAGTCTACCTATACTACCCTAAAAATCCTACCACTCTAGAAGAGATCAGGGATGCCAAAACAAATATCACAGAAAATAAAGCTTTGTTGAGTGCCTTGACTGATGCTGAAATGAAAAATATCATGGAGTTAGAGACTGATAATGAGATTTGGGAGAAGTTGGAGCCCTTGTATGAAGGAGACAAGGAAGTGAAGATTGCCAAGTTGCAGAGTTTGAAGGGAAAGTATGAAGCCTTCAATACAATAATATTTCCTCTTTTGTGCTTAGGGTGAATGAGGCAATGTGTGCTATCAAATGTGCTAAAGATACTTTGGAAGAGGGATATATTTTTTCCAAAATATTGAGATCTTTGCCCCTGCCTATAGGCACAAAGTTGCAGCTATTGAGGAGATTCAAATGATGACAACTATAACAAGAGACAAGTTGATTGGTAAGCTTACCGCTTTTAAGTTCAATGAATTTTGTGGTGCATTACCTAAGGTGGAATTTTCATTTAATGCCACTGTATCCGGAAGAGATAAGCAAATGAGTGATTCAGGTGAAGGATCCACAAGGAGATTATCAATATATGAGAAGGAAATGAAAGAGCTTAAAGAAGAGGAGAGAGAAATTCAAGAGTTGGAAGCATTGGTTGCTAGAATATTTCCAAAAGGTTCTGATAAGTATAAAAATATGCCCCTTAAGTGTTTTTCATGCAATAAGATAGGACATTTTCATCTAGATGTTCAAAAAGGGTTCCGAAATTCAAGAATAACAAACCTACTATCTCAAAGAAGTGTTACTATGTTGTTAATGAAGGAGTTAAAAATGATGAATATGATGATTTTGATAGGAGTGATGATGAATTTACATTCATTTATATCAAAGAAGAAGAATATACTAAACCTGAAGATTCCATGCCTACTAGTTCTATTAGCTGCGGTATTGAAAAGAAATCCATAGCCGCTAAAGTTGTCAAAGAGGACAAATGGGTACTAGACAATAGATGCTCTCTTTATATGACTGGTGATAAGAGAAATTTTGTGAGCTATGAAAAGTATGATGGTGGTATTGTGAAATGGGGTGACAATACTAGTGGTATGATTACAGGTAGAGGTTTTATTTCTCTAGATGGAAAGAATAATACACATAATGTGTTGTATGTGGAAGGTTTGAAACATACTATTCTTAGTGTTGGATAGTTGATGGACCAAGGTCATGGCCTGAATTTCAAGAATGGTAAGTACAAGATCTTGAATGACTCAGGGATTACATTAGGATCAAAGACAAAAGGTAACATATTTAATTTTAATAGTGGTCAGAAAAGTTGTTTGATTTCTCAAATATATGAAAGTTGGTTATGACATAAAAGGTTGTGTCATGTGAACTTTGGCAATAAGTTCTACTTATATTGTTAGAGATCTTCCTAGGGAAAAGAAACCTACTAACACTATTTACAAAAAATGTCAATTGGGTAAGAAAATAAATGTTAATTTTCACTCTAAATATGAAGATTCAAATGGATTGTTAGATCTTGTTCACACTGATTTGTGTTGTCCTGCTAAGATAAGCAGTCAAAAAGGTGATAGGTATTTCATGTCACTCATTGATGACTATTCAAGGATGTTATGGGTAAATTTCTTGAAGCAAAAGTTTGAATCCTTTGATAAGTTTAAAATATTTAAGAAAATGGTTGAGCCTAGACTGAAGCTGAAGTGTTTAAGATTAGACATAGGTGGTGAACTCACATCTAGTGAGTTCAATTCTTTTTTTCAAAAGCATGGAATAAAGAGACAGTTATCTGCTCCAAGGAATCCATGAAAAAATGGAGTCGTGAAAAGGAAGAACAAGTCTATTCTTGAAACTTCTAGGACTATGATTCTTGAAGGAAATATTCTGTAGATGTTTTGGAGAGAAGCAGTTAGCACTATAGTATACACTCTCAATTGGGTGTAAATGAGAAGAGATAGAGGTAAGACACCTTATGATATTTGGTGTGGAAATGTGCCTATAGTCAGGTATTTAAGATTTTTTTTGGTAGATTTTATATCAAGAGAGAGGAGGATATAGGGAAATTTGATGAAGAAGTGATGAAGGTATATTTCCTAGGTATTCTACTAAAATACAAGCATATAGGTGCTACAAAAAAGGCTGAAAAAGATAGTGGAGAGTGCAAATTTCAAAGTGGAAGAGAGATTGAAAAGTCTATTTAGATCTATTAGATATGATTTTGATGATTAGAATGCCAATATTAATCATGGAAAAAAACATCAAGTTCAGAACTAAGCTCAAAGTGGTCCGGTGAGTGCAGATGATGAAGCCTATACAAGTGAAGATGAAGGAACACAAAAATCTGAGATAAAATAGAAGACACCAAGGTATGTGAGATTAAATCATTCTGAAGATCAGATTTTTGATGATATGAAAAAGGGTGTTCAAACTAGGAGAAGGATTTATGAAGATCAATTTTTTCTCATCTCAGAGATTGAACCCAAAGACATGAGTGAAGCTTGCAAAGATGATAATTGGGTCGTTAATGCCATGAAAAAAGAGTTGTCACAATTGAGAAGAATAACACATGGATTATTGATCCCTGTCCTAAGGAAACAATGTTGGAAAGAGATGTTGATATGGAGGAGTTGTATGTTTTCATTGATGACAACTATACACTATTCAGGAGATAACTTTCTATGATACAAAGATACTGAAGGATAAAATATAGTTTTGGCTAAGTATGGAATAATTGGAAAAGTATATTGGGTTTGGTATATGGATTAGTACATGAGTGTATGATAAAGTTTTGAGGTGAAAACCTAGGAGGGGCTTCAAAGAGGTATTACCGAATTTGGTTTATGATCACAATAGTTGATACTGTCATTTGGTTGAGTTAATTTTTTTTGAGTATCGAGTATACAGTGAACAACAGAGAACAAAGATAGTTGAGTATTGGATCAATTAGGGATCCCATTAGATCAATGATCCAATCGGTTTGATAGTTGGAGATGATAGAGAAGACATGTGTGTGATGATACCTATGGTTGTGTTTAAGGTTAGGGACACATTTTGAAGTCAGATCTAGCCGACACTTCACACGTTATTCATTTTGTTTATGAAGCCAATAGTGAGAGTTTTTATATTCGATGATAGATATAGAAGATTAAGTTTTTTTGGAGATTTGATATAGATATAGTTGGATATGATTGGGATATGCTATGTTTGAATGACGAATTAGTGATTAGAGGTTCGATAATTAGATAAATAGATTTACTTGTCACTTACATGGAACTATTCAAGTATTGTTAATATTGTTTCTTAGTTCACTTTTATTGATAAAATATTTTGTATGACAGTGAGCCTCATTGTATGTTTTATATCTGAGCAGTGAGCTATAGGCTGTAATCTTGAATGTATGTGCATTCCCCTCATGTAAGAAACCCCTAACATAGTAACTTATTTCTGCAAAAGTAATTACTTGTGGGTTCCATCCCACCGTGGTTTTACCCTTAACTAGGTTTCCATGATAAAAATCATGATGTTATGATGTTGTGGATTCTTTGCTTTTGTTTTAGTTGTTTACTGTTCATTGCTTTCAGTTTGTGGTTATGTAATGATCAAGTTAAAAAGGTTATAAATGCTAGAACATTGATTTACCCCTATCTCAGTGTTCTTCAATCCTAACAATTGGTATAAGAGATTTGGTCCTTAGAAGAAGTCTAACCACTTGAGGAATGTCTTGATGGAAGATTTAACAGTTTCTGGTAGTGCTCAGAGACAACTGTTGATAACACTTGAAGATATTAAAAAGTCAAATGCTCATAACTTGGAGTTCGAAAAGAAGCTCAAGGATGGTGAAAGTTTTATTGATAATTTGAAGGATTAATTAAAAAAATCTAGAGATAAGAGGAAAGATCTTGTTGAATGGTTGAAGCAGAAAGATGATTCACAAGCCTTAAAGGAAAAATTAGATGAATGTGAAGAGATAAAAAAAGACAAGGATAATCTGAAGCATGAAATGGAAGCCATGGTAATAAATATTATTATGGAAATTGAATCAAACAAAAATCTTGAACAATCCTTGAAGGACAAAACTGAAGAATGTTATAGATTGAATGGTGAAGTTATTAGGAGTGAACTTGGTGAAAGTAATAAATTCAAGGAAAAATTCAAATCTAGTTCAGCGAAGCTTGATGTACAACTTGAAAATCAAAGACCTAAAGGAAATTCACAAGGAATTGGATTTGAGAAGGGAGAACATTTTGGATCACGTGAGAAAATCAATTAATCAAGAAATCAGACTGAAGAACCTAAGAAGACACATATGAGACAACCTAATAAAAAAAAATTCTATGGGAGAATCTTTTCATGTAACAAATTTGGTCTTAGAGTGAAGGAGTGCAGAAGAAAACCTAATGCTACATCATTTTTGAGCTATTGTTATACTTGCTACAACTACAAACCCAAATCAAATGAATGCAAATCAAAGGTGAATAATTTTGTGAAATAAAGGAACATAACCTGTTACAAATGCAACAATTTTGGACATATTGCAAAGAATTGTGGATTAAGAAAAAATCCAAAAAACATAAGGTATAGAAATATGACATGTTTTAATTACAAAAATTCTAGTCATATTGCTAGGAAGTGTAGATACAAAAATGTAGGAGATTTGGTAGAAAGGAAAAATTTGCAGAATGATAAAGGAAAGAAGATAATTGATGTTGATGAAGTTAATAAGGAAATAAGAAATACATGGGCTAAAAAAGAGAAAATAGATGCTACTAGAAAGATCACACCAGATTCTAGTGTGAATATCTCATTGAAAAATTAATTAGGTCATTGACCCAAGGGGGAGTTATAAAAATCATTACCTAACCCCTAAATCAAATTAGGCAATGAATGTGATGGACATATTGAGATGCGTAATTAGATTTAGAGCATATATTTTCATTTGCAAAATTTTTGTTGATGATTTGAAGGTTTGACGATGGATTTTCTACTCTCTCTTTTGAGACAATTTGAAGCTAAGGCACAACACATTAATTGTTACCTAGTTTTTGGATGTACGAAGCAACAAAAGGGCATTTCTTTGTTTCATTTTACACCTTACAATTTGAAGAAGAGTTTGCAGAGAGATTGAAGACAATTTCAAAGGAGATTAAAGTGATTCATAATGATTTCAAGCTTAACCCTAAATTCATCAGAAATGTATTTTTCATCACGTAGTTTGATTTTGAAAGGTTGAATCATGGATACACCCTAAGTAGTTAATATCATAGAGCATCCTAGGGTAGTATTCAAGAATCGTCCATACAAATAATTGGAGGATGACCCTGAAGGTGCATTTTCTTATGTTCCTTACAAATTTTTGCACCTTGAAGCCATTAGGGATTACATACATTGTAATCTAGAAGAATTGAGAGACAAAGAGATTACACAGAAATTCAAAGAGGTCTCTAAGGATTTAGTTTTTAAGGATGAATACAAGGCATTGATAGAGAAAAGGTTTGTAGAGATCATGGATTTCCCTGATTTCTTTGAAATAGATTGGGTTCGATATGTGCTGAGTAGAGTTCATGATCACTTTATATGACTTGAAAAACCCTAAAATATTAATAAGGAGATTCTTAAGGAAGTTACAAGATTTTGTGACAGTTGTGAGGTACATGCCCTGAAATCAATTCAGGAGGATATAGTCACTAGGTTAACCCATTCTTAGTGGGACAAGCTAGCAATGATAGTGAATAAAATCATACAACCAGATGTGAAGTTCACATCTATGGTACTTGGATACAAGGTATTTCATTCTAGCAGAGAAAAATCTATCTCCAACACTATTATATATGTGGAATATAAAAGGTGAAAGAAACTAAAGAGTATAACATATACGAATCATTAAGAGACCAAATTATGAATAATTTGGAGAAGATCAAGGACAAGAAGTAGATATTTAAGAATGGATCTCTGTTGGTGTGTATATTTTTCTACTTTATTGATTAATTTCCTAGAGTAGGCAATTTTAAGTGGAGAGAGGATAAACTAGTTGTAATTTAGATTAAATATTTCTATGACATGCTTGGTGATCAAAAAACCAAATGTGCTTTATGGAGATATTTCAAGAGTTTCCAAGAATTAATGCAACTAAGGTACATAATCCTATCATAAATTGTGAGAAAGTATGAGGACAATATTTGTTTTATGGTAGAAATTGACGCATTTTTGATGGAGACAATAGAACCTAGTACATTTTGGGTAATTCCTATGGGATATGAGGTGGATGGTCCACTTATTGAGGCATATGCAGAATTTATTCTAAAGAAAATCCTAGATAAGACTAAATAAAGGTTCGATACATATGATAAGAAGAGTCTCAAGGTACATGAAGATATTAATAAACCTATAAGAGAAAGGAAGATTAGAAAGGAAGTAAAAATTATGGGTGAGAAGACTGGATTTACAAAAGAGAATATGGAAGAAGCAAGGAATGAATTTGAAGAGAAGGAAAAAGAAAATGTTGTTAGAGATACTATTGATGTTGATGAAGATACCTGTCCTTCATACATACCTTTTGCATTATCATCTAGGGAGACAGACAAGGAGCTAGATGAAGTATTTTTTTAGTCCATTAGAGAAGAAAGATGCAAATAAATCAGAGACACCTAAACCAACTACACCATCAAAATTAGTCAAAATAGAGAAAACCGCTAGGAAGAGGTTGAAGGAAAAAGGAAAAAGAACATATAAAGGAATCAAAGATGATGATAGAGACAAGAAAATTGATTTTGATGGTGCTGTAAAGATGTTAAGAACTGAAGGAGGTAAGGTAGCTAAAGGTGTGTTATCCTGCACCTGAGAAATATTATAGAACTAAGGAGGCTATGGCTATTTTTTGTAAGCCAGTTTTCTCATACAATGATGATTTGAAGAACATGACACATCATGGCATATTAGTTCAGTTAAAGAAGTATTACAAACTACATGATGATGATGAGAAAAGAAAATTGGAGGATGGAGTAATAGTATATTTGAATAAGTACAATAGAGAATTGGTTGATATCAAAGGGAACATCCCTGATGATCTATTTAATATACTTTAAGCTAGGAGATTGACAACACAAAAAATAGATAAGGAAATCAAAGAATTAAATTTGGTCAATTTATGTCCTGTTATTGCTAAGGAGGAAGTAAACATTATTATTGAGGAAGCCAAGAAAGAGTTGAGTTGGAAGTCAAGAATTAAAAAACTTATACATGGGAACACATATGAGGTTACCAAGGAAATAGAGAAGGTAATGACACAAATTATGATGAAATGTAGTATGAGGTTGCACAGAAGAATGATGAGAAGATTTATGACCCATTGGATACATCACTCCACATGAATACTAATGATCTAGACTTCTTATTTTATAGTGTTCTTGTAACACTCTTAGTTGGTATTTATGAATAAGAAGAAGACATTCTCAGAGTACATAACTATAAAGAAAAAATATAAGATCAATAATATGATCTGGACAAAGATGAAGCAAAAGAAAAATTAGATAATAAAAAAGATGACAATGCTGAGATCATAAAAGATAAAGAAATAGTAAAAGATCATACTCATGAAGGAATTTAATAGATAGGTTCATAAGTAAAGGTTGAGGTTGAAGAGGTGGCAAGGGATACTGCAAGGGAATTAGGAGAAAAACACATTACTGATTTGGAGGATGTGTAGATGATTCAAGGTCCAATTTAGTTTGATGCTCTTAGTCTTGAATAGTTGATGGATATTTCAACTGTAGCACACACTAGGGAAATAAATTAGATCTTGAGGATACATAGGAAAGGAAATGAGTTGATTACTTTGGCATCTCAATTTTTGTGCAAGATCATGCCTACCTATGCAATGAATTTGAATGAATCAACTTCAGGTTAGTTGGAAAGTCTATTGAAGGCTGCAAATACACACTTCAAGTATTTAGATCAATCAACATTGGTGAAAGTACAAAGTGAATATGAGGATAAGAGACTCAATGAGTTGAAGGCTGAGATTGCCACAAAAAAAAACTCTTTGGGCTTGAAAATTAAAGGAGTGAAGAATTCTTTGATTGAAGGGAGAAAAATTTACAAAGAATGTATTGATTGTACTAGATGTGTATATGATATCGATAAAGTTATTAAGGAGACTGAGGATAAGCTAATTAAAATATCAAAGTCTTTTTATCCTTTGAAGACTTTAGCTTTGGTGCATGTAGTGTAGGTGACTACACTAAATGAAAAAATCAAAACACTTATCACTAAAAAAGAGAGAGTGAAGGGAAGAATTGGTCAGCTTGTGAGCATAATTGTTCCTAAGCTTGACATTCTGTTGAATTTTCTGAAGGTGTAGACACCCTAAAATGGACAGACTTGCGACCTTTCATTTAATTACTAATTTTCCTCTATTAAATAATGGTTTCTTTAATCATTAGTTAAATAATCTATTTCTTCTAAATCTGATCCTCTAATCATTTAATAATTTCTTCAAAATTAATTAAATAACTAATTTTATTTAATTAACAAACCTTAATTAATTAATCTTTATTAGTTAATTAAGTTCAATTTCCTAAAAGTTTAAATTTAATTATTTAAACTTATTAATTAACGATTTATTTAATCATTAGTTAATCATCTATTTCTTCTAAATCCAATCCTCTAATCATTTAATAATTTCTTCAAAGTTAATTAAATAATTAATTTTATTTAATTAATAAACCTTAATTAATCAATCTTTATTAGTTAATTAAGTTCAATTTCCTAAAAGTTTAAATTTAATTATTTAAACTTATTAATTAATGGTTTCTTTAATCCTTAGTTAATCATCTAATATTTATTCTAAATCTAATCCTCTAATCATTTAATCATTTTCTCCAAAATTAATTATATAATTAATTTTATTTAATTAATAAACCTTAATTAATTAATCTTTACTAGTTAATTATATTCAATTTCGTAAAGTTTAAATTCAAATATTTAAACTTATTAATTATTCTTCTAATTAAATTAATTTAATGAGTGTAGTGACCTTCATGAGTAGCACGATTAGAACCGAGATGACATTGAATGAGTTGATAATGTCTACCCCTGGCATATCAGATGAGCTTAATGCGAATGCATCTTGAGTGTACAATGACTCTTGAATGCATAGGTATTGTAATCAAATGATGGTGTCACAAGCTGGATTCAATCCCAAGTTGAGCTAGTTGGATGTGAGGATTACCTCCTTCATGATTAGATATGACTTGAGGACTTATGCGGGTGCATTGATATTGAATACCTCTTCAAAGATGCATAGATACAAGTTATGAAAGATATCACTCTGATTACATTGTATTGTAAATGAAGAGTTAGAATGACTCAAGAGAAGTTCTAATCTGGGAATAAGCACTGCCTTAGAGCTGTATGGTTCAAGGGTCATTAAACGGGTTTGAGTACGGCGCAACACATACTCATCATGAAGATTAAGTTCATAAGTCACGAGATGAGCTAAGGCAAGGTGAACTCAGATATTTGATCTCAGGGAGTTGTGATCATGATTTGATAATCTGTAAGTATTTGGTTCGACCCATGGTATTGTTGGGAGAATTCTTTGAAGTTGTATGCATTAGTTCTTGATGGAGTCTGATAGATTGACAGTGTAAGTCACTGACCGAGGATCTTTATCATTGGTGGAAGTCTTGCATTGGATTCTTAGATCATTGCAAGGAGCTCTTACATAATTTTCTTGATGTAATTTATCCTTTCATTGGCCAAGATACAAATGTCTAGTCCCAAATATGATACAAGTAATTCTTGAGAGCTAAGCTCAAGTTTGATGTCCTAGGTTACCAAGTAATGAAGGAAGGCTATGCAAGGGTTCTCATATAGGAAATATAAGGAGAGCTTGAGGATGGAAATATACTTAGTGGGAATGCAATCCAATGAAGTGTTCTTAAGAGCACAAAATTAGTATGCATGTCAGATGCTACAATGATCTTTTGCGAGCAACTTAATGTTCCAAGGAATCACTAAGAGCTATGTTGGTCCCATCAAAACTAGTCATGAACTATGGGTCAATTATCATGGAATGGTGATTGAGTCCTTGGTTGAATGGAATATGACTTGATCTAGGAATAGAAATATTGGACCTTTATAAAGAGAGATCTTAGTTGGGTTCTTGATGGAACTCAAGTGAAGGGTTAATACATGCGCTGAGAAGTAACTCTTGCACAAGGTTCTTGAGTGCATGACAAACTATAGATTGGGAAAGCCTTGTTAGAACTAAGTGTGACTTTGATCTACAATGGTTTCAGCTATGTAGGTGGTTTCTATGAGGTTGGACCTCTTGTGAAGGCTTCAAGTCCCCCGCATGGTTTATGGAGGTACTCCAATGTTGGAGGGATCCATGAGCTATGCTTACCTGTGATGTGCTGATATGTTGCTAAGCCATGGTATTATATTATTGTAGTCTTGGGTACTATGTAAATAAACAAACAAGATGAGATAAATTGGTTCCTAATTGGTCTAGTTGAGCTATAATGGGAGGCATAGTTTGACTTAATGCATCGGTGCCGCACGGGTGTAAACAGTCTAAACCGTGTAAAATTTGACCCAGCGACAACTTGTATCAGAGAAAAGAGTTGGTCGGGCCCAAGAAGCTAACTGGGTAGTGAAAGAAAGTTGCAAAGAATTAGAGGGTGATTGTCTCACTTGGTCCTTGGTAAAGCTCAAGTCACATGGGGCCTAAACAATGCAACGCTCCTTTCTATACCACTAAAGTTCTTCATCAAGAGATATTGAGTAATGCGTGCGGATGCTAGAGAATTCTTGATTGTGGATAGGAGTCAAGGTTTTCCTTGGAATCCTCATGGAGTTCATTGTCCAATACTATCCTTGGTAATCAAAACATATAGTAATTCAAGTTCATCTCTTTTGGTTCCTCGGAATCTCTAGTTCTTGGTTGCTAAGTTCTATCCCCAACAAGCCACAATGCATAGAGTAAATTTGGAAAAAATTGAATGTATTACTCTAGTACTCCATAACCAGAGCTCAAAGAGTGGTGATGAGATCATTTAGTTCTTATATGGGTTTGAAGATCAAAGCCACTAAACAGGAGTGCCTTTGGCGAATTCAGTTTTGTTGGTTAATTGGTTTCCATTGTTCTTGTTAATGTCATCCTTTTTTCTTAGTTCTTTTTCAAGTGTGAAATGTATACCTAGTGTGTTTATTCCTTTTCCTTGATGGGAGATTATGTTAGGTAAATAAATTAATGCATCCTTAGTTATAAATTTTTAATGCATAGGTGTGCAATGCAACTCAACTTGAAGTGCCATGCTTCCCTTATGTAGCCAAAATTTAGAAAGTTCTAAACTTGGTGTGACCTGGATCACTGAGCTTAATGTTAGATAACTAAGAGGAGGGGTGAATCGGTTAGTTCCAGTTTCCCTATAGTCCCAAATACTCAAGATATATATAACAACAATTTCAAACATATAAATCAACTCGGTGAAATATAAACTTGTAGGATATAAAATAGAGTATCGTTTAAGAAATGTAAAGATGTATATTGAATGTGATGGGTAAGGAAGATAAGATGTTCCTTTTTACCTCAAATACACAAAGGAAGGATCCAAATTGATTAACCTCAAAGGAAGGATCAATGCATAAATGAATCAATAAATTAGAAATGAGAATAAAGAGGAAGACCTTATATTCCATTTTATAGAAAAGAATGTGTGATAGATTTAGGAAGATTAAAAACTTTAATTGAAATAAATTGAAGAAAAACACTAACCTTAAAATGCTACAGATCTGAAGAATGATGTTTTTGGGTGCCTCCACTGAGTTTCTAGAAAATTTTCAACTAGATCTAGAATAGAAACGTAGAGATGAACAAAACCCAGAAATATTTTTTCGATCTGGCTCAGTTCCAATTTTGACCCAAAAGTCAATGTCAACTTTGACCCAAAATTTCTAATTTTGACCCTGAACAAAATGTCAATTTTGACCTAGAATAGAATGTTGATTCTGACCTAAAATCTTTGATAGAAAACCTATTTCTAGATCTCGATAGTTTTCTGAAAAGGGTATCCGAATCTGCACTCCAAATCATTGTTCCAAACTTGTCCCTGCAAGGAAAATGGATTGTTTGTTGGGGGGGGGGGNGAGGGGTTTTCCTTGGTCAAACCCCAATTTTGGAATTAACCTCAAAGTATAATATAAATTTCATAAACAAAACAAAGTAAATGAACAAATTCACCTTGCTTGTATAGAAACCCTTGTGGCGGACTCGAATCCGTGGATCCACAAGTATGTATGAACCAAATGGATGTAGAATGTAGAATGTTGGATGTAGGATGTCTCAAATCAATTGGTTGTATATATTCAAAACCAATCTTGAATGGATCTTTGGATAGGAAAAGGCTTGGAGGAATGTGGATGGAGAAATCTTCAACAAGAGGGCTCCATAGAGCTTGACTCCTTCAATGGCTACCAATAGATCTCCTTGATGAATTGAATGCTTGAAAGTATTTGAATGATTGAATGCTTGATAGCAGATGCTTTCTTCAACAGATCATGCATAGAGTTGTCTTAGATGGTTTGTCCTTATGCTTCAAGTCTTAGTTCATGGTTAGAGAAAACGAGAGGAGAAGGATTCCTTATATATGAATCTAGGGCACAATCTTCTAGGGAGGCCTACATAGGAGAATTAAATTACAATTAGACCTATATCCCTAGAAGTGGACCTATATTAAATATAATTTAAAAATCATCACTTTGAAGACCAAAACAATCGACCTGGAAGTGGGAATTAAATATTTCTGAAGCCTGACATCCAGAAACCCTGAAAACATGAAATCTAGACCTTGGGTCAGAAAAAGGCCAATTCTAACCTATGTCAAGGTTGAGGTCGACCTTGACCTAGAAAGGTTGATTTTGACCCTGAGGTCAAAAGTCTCAATTTACAATTTAGGGTGCTAGAAATAGGCTAGAGAAAAGTGGGAAATGGGGCAGAACAAGGAAAAAAGCCAGATCCAAGTTAGAGACCCATTCAAGGTGCTTGACATGACCCCAAACCACTTACTTAGAAGGATAAACTAGTCTATAATGGAAGTGCTTCTATTTTTCTACTTTATATTTAGCCCTCACTTTAGCAAGAGTATGGACTCAATACAAACTCTTGGTAAAGGAGATCATGAAGAAAATATAATCTTATTGAAATCAAAAGGGACAAAGGAATCCTCAAGCCCCCAAGGACTTAAGTCTTTATAAACCCTAAGATCATGATAAGAGAGACATCACCGGTTAAAGAGAAAGAGAGAGAGGGTGTGATTACCTCTCCCAACAAGAATTTATGTCCCATTGTGAATCACACAAGGAAACAATGCAACTGGAAAGATGGATTTGAATCGCCTAGTGAATGTGGCTACTCACTAGTCAACCCATTAGGGAGATCTGGTCTTAAGGACACCTTCCAACCTTAAGGGATCAAAAAAATATAAATTGAAACTCGAGGGATCAAGAGATCCTATAAGGTAAAAATCCATGCTTTAGGGATTAGTCTTTAATCCATAAAGGGAGAAAATATTTAAGTTTGAAAATATTTTGAAAGTCCGTGTGTGCAAAAAGTGAGTAGAGCGTATGCCCCCACATTAAAGTCATTGCTAAAACTTTAACATTAGCAATGGCTTTAATGGAAACATAAACAACTCTACTAATTATGTTTCTACTAAAAGATGCCCCCAAGCGAAGACAAATCAAGGGAAATACCACATAAACATACAAAGAACACAAAAGGGATCTACCTACTGTGGGGTCAGTATGATCATAAGATAATATGTATATATAGATATGATATTATTGCAAATGAATTGACATCATTCAATCACAATGGAGGAAAGAAAACTCAAAAGTTATGAAGAATAATCTTTTCGGACCACAACATGGAGACCAAAAAGAATCAGTGCTACCATGTTGCAAATCCAAGAGGACTACACAAGGAAAACATTTATGAACAATATCACAAGTACAACATAACATGAAAAAACATATAGAAGAGTAGAGATACATATAGAGGAATTGTACAATAGGCTTGATTCCTTTATCACCCTGCTCCAACAAAGTAACAATGGTCATATAAGAGAATCTAACAAACATTTAGCAAACACATTGCGGGAGAAGCACAATACAACAGGAAAACACAAAATGGGCTACCATGAAGAACAAGCCATTCAAGCACATCGCCTACTCAACCTATCTCAGTTTATATCATTTAGGGAAGGTGGGAAACTCGCAAGAGGGACTATATCCAACACAGTAGGAATAATAGCCAGTTCCAAACAAGGATCCTCTTGATAATCATGATGTTTGATACTTGGTGTAATTATCAATTGAGTTGAAAGCATATGTGTTAAATCAGTATCAAGATCGATGGTCTCATATTAATAACCAAGATCAATAGGATCATCAAGAGTATCCTCCTCATCAAGATTAATTAAAATAATATCTAAGATGCAAATAGAATCATCATAATCATTCATCTTAACATCATTATTAACATTAACTTCTTCCAACACATCAGACATAGGTTGGTCGAAAGAAGGTAAAGAATTTTGAAGAACAGAGGCACGTGCCCTAGCATTATCCCTATGCTTCTTACGATGTTCATTAGAAGATTTTTTACATTTAACTTTGTTTGGCACATGTTGAGAACTAGGAGGAATAACAACTGGTTCCTTCACAGGTTCTATAGGAGGATTCTTAGTAGGATGAGAAGCGACACTAGGAGGTTGAGTAATAGAACTAGTAGAAATGGATAAATGAGGTATAGAAGGAGTGGGAAAGATACCATGGTTAAGATCTATCTAAGGCATGCTTAACTTGAAAATATTGTGATGTTTATAGGATTGATATGAATGAAAAAGGTTATCAGGGCGAGGAGGACATGAATTAGGTAATGAAGGCGAAAATAAATCAAGAGTAGCCCAATCTCTAGGCCTAGAAGGTTGATACAAACTATGATTAATCATTTTAACTTTTCCATTATGAATGAACTTAATACACTTATGAATAGGAGAAGCAACGACATGCATGGAAGTTAACCAAGGCAAAACAAATTTGTCTTGAAATTGATCAGAAGTAGGAACAACAATGAAGGTAGTATCTACAACTTTACCTCAAAGTTCAATAGGAAAATTAATAGAACCAAATGAAGGATAGAGAAAACCATTACAAGTTTGGATCCATGCATTGGATGTATCATGACAATCACATTGTAGGTTTTTCACAAAAATGTTTTCCTCAGTAATGACATTTATTAAAGATGTCGGATCAACAAGAAAACTATGTGTAGGTATCTTAGCAATCCTAGCATAAATATAAAGGGGACCATCAAGAGCCTTAATAGTCTCAAAATCATCAAAGGTAATTGAGACTTCCCTAGGTCATTTATCCTTTGTTTATTTTTGAGGTTTAGGTGGAACTTGAAGTTGAAGTGGAGGCGAAGGATCTTGAATAGTAGGTTGAGATGAAATAGCGCACTCCACATGATTAACAATGTGATTGAGATCATACATCTTTGAATCGTAAACAATATCCACAGAAGATGGTTGAGCGATGGTATTAGTATCATGTGTAGGTAAATGATTTGTATAGCTTTGAAGGTTTTGGTTAGGAGGAGAGACATATTTGTTCCCATTACCATCAAAATTATCAACAGATAAAGCATTATAATCGATTAATTCTTGAACCTTACACTTTAGAGAATAAATTTTTTTAGTATCATGGCCATTATGTTGATGGTATTGACAAAAAGCTTTAGAATCAAAAGATTTTGATGCCATCGTGGTAGGGAGAAGAGGTCGAATATGAGGAAAGGTAATCATATTAGAACTTAACAACCTACTCATAAAAGAATGTAAAGATTTAGAGGGAGGAGTAAACGTACGATTCATACGAAAAGAAGTGGATGTAGAAGTGGCATTGTTGGATGCAACAACAACTTGATCAACGACTGCATTCGCTTATTTATTGATCTTGAAATAGTTGTTAGGTTTTTGAAACTTATTAGGATTAGAATCAATGTCACTCTTATTAACTGGAACAAGAGCCATTGGAGTGTTTCTCTCAAATTGATTCACTTGTAATTGATAATGATAAAGTGCTACACAAAGTTGTTGAAAAGAGGTAAACTTAGTAAGCATAACCTTATCTCTAATATCCTTTTGTAAATTTGAAATAAACATATGCTGAATATCAATATCATGAAAAAGATAAGAAATCTGAGCATACAAATGCTTAATCTACCAATAAAATCAGTGAATTTTTCCTTAATGTTATGTTTACAATGCATTAAATCAGTTAAGGAAACTTGCAGACCAATATTATTTTGAAATTGCTGGATGAAGGTATTAGCAAGCTTAGGTAAATAATCAATAGAATAAGGAGGTAAAGAACAATACCATTGCAAGGCCTTATCATGAAAAGTTCTAGAAAACAACTTAGATAAAATCCTATGGTCATGAGCATAATCACTACAAAGGATTTGAAATGTTTTAACATGAGTAAAAGGATCTCCTTTACCATTGTAATTCTCAAGATGAGGCATATCGGCTTGCTGAGGGACAGTAGCATGAATAATGTCTAAGGATAAAGGACTACCCATGTCACATGTAGGAATGAAAAACTTGGATTGGGTTAAAGATGCAAGTTGTTGTTGTAAAGATTACACAATTTGAGCCAAAATAATGATTGTGGAATCATTAGAAGAAATAGGTGGCATATACACATTAGGAACACTAGGAAAAGTGTAGGAAGTGGAAAGAATGGAAGACACAACCGGTGGAACACTTGGAACCATGGTTGGAAGGGGATTGGAATAAGTAAAAGGAACACTATGGTAAGAAGGCTGTGAGGTAGGTAGAGACACTGGTAGAACACTCACATGAATATATGAAATTGGAAGAGATGTAGTCATTAAAGGAGGAGTGTAAGTAGGAATGATAGGTAAAGGGATGGAAGCAGGTCCCTCACTAGTGACAGAAGGAGTGAATCCTAGATCTTGAGCCTCTTAAGCTAAGGGTTTAACATTCAAATTCACAAGATGAGTGATACCACGCAAGAGATTAACACCTTGATCACTATCATGAAGGAATTTCTTAAGAGAATCTATAGCTTGGATGGAATCTTGATTATGGTTTTATTGAATAAGTCAATTTCCCATTTTATCAAGTTTCATTGAAAGTTTTTGGAATTGTTCAGGAGGAACTCTTAAAGCATCATCCTCATCATGAGATGAGTGAGAAGAGTTATGCTCCATAGAAGGATTGGAATCATGGGTGGAAAAATTGTCATTCGAGATCTTAAGGAAAGGAGAGGAAGACTCAGGATCAAAGGAACCCATAAGTCTATGACTTCCTCTAACTAGGATACTATAAGTAGGACTAGAAGTAGTAAAGCTCATACACCAATGCAATGCAAATGAACTAATTTAGGAAACACAAAATTTTGATTTTTAATTTTTGAAATGTAAATGCAAGAACATAAAAGAAAGGTAATCTAATATGAATGCAAGATCTAACATAAAAAAATGTAAATCTAACACCGAAAAAGAAAGAGTTGTCTATCGTGGGTTCACCAAAATGTAGGATATAAAATGGAGTATTGTATAAGAAATGTAAAGATGTATATTGAATGTGATGGGTAAGGAAGATAAGATGTTCCTTTTTACCTCAAATAAATGAAGGAAGGATCCAAATTGATTAACCCCAAAGGAAGGATCAATGCATAAGTGAATCAATCGATTGGAAATGAGAATAAAGAGGAAGACCTTAGATTCCTTTTTATAGAAAAGAATGTTTGATAGAATTAGGAAGATTAAAAAATTTAATTGAAATGAATTGAAGAAAAGAACTAATCTTAAAATGCTAGAGATTAGAAGAATGTTGTTTTTGGGTGCCTGCACTGAGTTTTTGGAAAATCTATGAGTGGATCTGGAACATAAATGTAGAGACAAACAAAACCCAGAAATATTTTTCCGATCTGGCTCAGTTCTGATTTTGACCCAAAAGTCAATGTCACCTTTGACCCATAATTTATGATTCTGACCCAGAATTTATGATTCTGACCCTAAACAAAATGTTTATTTTGATCTAGAAATGAATTTCACCTTTGACACAAAATTTTTGATTCTGACCCAAAATAGAATGTCGATTCTGACCTAAAATCTCCAATAGAAAATCTATTTCCAGATCCCGATAGTTTTATGAAAAGGGTATCCAAATCTACACTCCAAATCCCTATTCTGAACCTGTCCCTACAAGAAAAATAGTTTGTTTATGGGGGGGGGGGGAGGGGTTTTCCTTTCTGAAACCCCAATTTTGGAGTTAACCTCAAAGTATAATTGAAATTTCATAAATAAAACAAAGTAAATGAACAAATTCACCTTGCTTGTATAGAAACCCTTGTCACAGACTTGAATCCATGGATCCACAAGAATGTATGCACCAAATGGATGTAGAATGTAGAATTTCAGATTTAGGATGTCTCAAATCAATTTCTTTTAGATCTTCAACATCAATCTTAAATGGATCTTTGGATAGGAAAAGACTTGGAGGAATGTGGATGGAGAAATCTTTAACAAGAGGGCTCCATAGAGCTTGAATCCTTCAATGACCACCAATGGATCTCCTTGATGAATTGAATGCTTGAAAGTATTTGAGTTCTTGAATGCTTGATAGTATATTCTTGCTTCAATAGATAATTCATAGATTTGTCTTAGATGGTTTGTCCTTATGCTTCAAGTCTTAGTTCATGGTTAGAGAAAATGAGAGGAGAAGGCTTCCTTATATATGATTCTAGGGCACAATATTCTAGAGAGGCCTACATAGGAGAATTATATTTCAATTAGACACATATCCCTAGGAGTGGACCTATATTAAATATAATTTAAGAATCAACGCTTTGAAGACCGAAACAGCCGACCCGGAAGCGGGAATTAAATCTTTCTGAAGTCCAACTCCGTAAACCCCGGAAACATGAAATTTGGACCTTTGGGTCAGAAAAAGGTCAATTTTGACCTACGTCAAGGTCGAGGTCAACCTTGACCTATTTCAAGGTTGAGGTCAACTTGGTCCTAGAAAGGTTGATTTTGAACCTGAGGTCAAAAGTCTCAATTTGCAGTTTAGGGTGCCAGAAATAGGCTAGAGAAAAGTGGGAAATGGGGAAAAATAGGGGAAAAAGATAGATCCAAGTCAAATACCCATTCAAGGCATGTGAAATGAACCAAAACCACTTACTCAGAAGGATAACCTAGTCTATAATGGAAGTGCTTCCATTTTCTAACTATACAAAACTGTGATCTCAAAGTCATCTACCGTGTAGTAGTAAAACTAATACCGTGATTAGCGATCAATGTAGATAAAGTAATGTGTAAAGAAAAATAATAATATAACACATGCATACACATTAACACATAGATTTTTAACATGTAAACCCTGCTAAGGGAAAAAACACCTAGGACGGGTAATCCAAAATAATTCACTCTTCTGAAGTGAGCTTAGTTAAGAGCCAACCCTATTAAAGGTTACAATGCACACTGTTAGGTGTGACCTAGTTAGAGGATTTATCACTAATAGTTCTCCCTTGACCAATAATTCACTATGATTTCAACAAGAAAACAATCAACATTCATTCAATGTCATAAGAAAAAAATACTATTAAGTCCCACTTGGTTAAGAGATTTATCTGTAACAATGGTTAAACTTATACAATAACAATCTGACTCAAATACAACTTTGTTTGCAGATTTTTAGATCTATGCTAAGCACAATAATAACTCTAATCAATATTCACTTCAGTTCCTCTGATTCTTCATACTCTGTTCTGCTCGGTAAATGCTCTTTCTTTGTCGCTCTGTGATTTCTGCAAAAATGCTTGGTTCTATCTTCAACTAGTTTGACCAGTCACACATGAAGTTAATCTCTTCAGAAATATGCATGAGTGTGCATCTTTGATTCATAATGAATCTCTTGTCTCTTATATAGACATCATAAACCGTTTAATCTCCATCCTTAGATTTTTCTGCTTAATCTCCATTGTTGATTTTTGCAGCTTCAACCTTCCTTGGCAGTTGTGTCAAAAACACATTTCAATCTCCTTTGTCTGATCATATTGAATTTTAATCGCCATTTGATCAACATAAAATACCTTATCAATTACCTCAAAATCATAAATAATATGCCAACTCATCATTTAGTCAGGCTTCAGTTTATTTACTCGGTCAATACCTTGATGTGTCGGTGATACCTAGCTTGGTTAACACTAAAATCAGTATATACTATGTTTTCTCGGTGTCCACTATTCTAACTCGGTGTATAAAAAATTATTCAATTATTGACTGTATAAACTTTGTTTATTCTAGGTCTTCAATCCATAATAGATGTTTGTAACCATGATGATAATCAAAACAAGTTGACATCAATGACAATACATTAACTATTTAATTTCTATCATCACATTTGTAACTCGGTTGATCATCAAATAAATGAATTCAACCATACAATCAGTTGTAGTTCATCAATCTCTCCCTTTGGCATTGATGGAAACACAATATGAAATATGCAATATGAAAATGCCATAGAATACCAAACTTTAGTTCTACAACTATATGCAAAATGTTGTAACTCGGTAAGCTCTCCCTAGCTTGTACATTTAATATGTTTAATCAATATATAGCATTAAAAATCACCATGCAGACTCTCCTTGTAGATTTGACTCTTTTGTTCTTGAACCTTCTCTCTTTCTATAGATAGATATGTCATTATTCTTCTCTTCTATTATCTGTAGAATCTTCTCTCCCTTTAATGGATAAATATTTGATTTCTCTCCCTTTCTCTTTTCTCCTTTTTTCCCTTGCAGTGGATAGATATTTCATTGAATCTTCTCTCCCTTTGACAAAAATGAAAAAAATAAAATAAACAGCTCTTTAGTAGCCAAAATATCTTTGGTTTGCGGTTCAGATCAGGTTCCTTGAATGTACTGATATGCAATGTTGGTCTAGTTCTCAGTTTGCATCAACATGATTGATATTTTGATAACATGTAGGTTCATGCAACCTCTTAGTCAGATTAGTGACTGATAGACAAGGGACAGACCTCTAGTCTATTCCCCAAGTACTCAAATGTATCCTTTGGTAAAGGTTTAGTGAATATGTCAACTAGTTGTTGTTTTGATTGTACATATTCCAGTTTCACTTATTTTTCTTATACTTGTTCCCTCAAGTAGTGATAATTTATAGATATATGATTTTTTTTTGCATGCATCATAGGGTTTTTAGAAATGTTAATTGCACTAGTATTATCACAATAAATTATCATTGGGTTAGTGATCTCTTCATTCATTCCTTTCAAAATTTGTTTTATCCATGCAATGTTCGAATAGTTTGCAACAACATCAACATATTTTTCTTATGTAGCTGAATGAGATATGCATCCTTGCTTCTTACTAATCCAAGTAACTAATTTTTCTCCCATAAATAATTCCCCACCAGTAGTGATCTTTCTATCATCAATGTTCCCAGCCCAATCATCATCTATGTAAAATTTCTTTTCAAACTTGCCTTCTTTCTTGTACCACAATTCATAATCTTCAGTGTTATTCAAGTATCTAAAAATTATCTTCACAATAGTCATATGTGATTCTTTAGGATTAGCAGAGAATATTTTTACAATTCCAAATGCATGTGCAATATCTAGTCTTGTGTGTACAACATACATCAATTTTACAATCATTGATCTATACAATGTTTGATTTACCTTAGTTGTCGTATCATCGTTTGTCAATTTGTATCTTGTGACCATAGGTGTACTGAATGGTTTTGAATCTTCCATTCTGAATGTCTTTAGTACTTCCTTGACATACTTTGATTGAGTAATGTATATTTCTTCATCATGTTGTAAAATTTGCAAGCCAAGAAAAAATTGGATCTCTCCAAACATTGACATTTCAAATTTTTTTCGCATTTCATCAGCAAATGATTTGCATAAGTTATCATTTCCTCCAAATATAATATCATCAACAAAAATTTCAGCAGTTAGAATCTTATCATCAATTCCTCCTTTCAAGTACAAGTTGTTGTTATCACTTGTTCTAACAAATCCAATACTAGTAAGATAGGAGTGTAGTCTTTCATACCATGCTCTTGGTGCTTGTTTTAGTCCATACAAGGATTTTTGAAACTTACATACCATGTTTGTCTAATTATGATAAAAAAAACCTCCAGGTTGTTCAATGTATAGCTTTTCTTCAAGTATCCCATTCATAAATGTAGATTTTACATCCATCTGATAAACTTTAAATCCTTTGTAAGTAGCATAAGCAAGAAATAATCTAACTCCTTCAAGTCTAGCAATGGGTGAAAAAGTTTCTCCATAGTCAATACCTTCTTCTTGTGCATACCCTTTGCATACTAGTCTTGCCTTATTTCATGTAACATCTCCATTATCATTCAATTTGTTTTTGAATATTCATTTGGTGCCAATTACATTCTTATCACTCAGTCTCAGTACCAATGTCCATGTTTTGTTCTTCTGTATCTTCTCAATTTCTTAATTCATTGCCTTAATTCATTCATCATTTGCAAGTGCATCTCTAACAGTTTTAGGTTCAAATTCACAAATCAAACATGTGTTATCATTCAACTTAGTTTGTGTCATCATGCCAGCTCTCTTGTCTCCAATAATATGATTCTATGGATGATGTATTCTTACATATTTTTCAAGTATAGGTTCAGTTGTTTGTTCTTCATTGTGTTCTCCAGTTGGTGTATGATTATGATCTCCAGTTGCAACATCTTCTTGATTCTCGGTTGGTGCATCCTGATGCTTGATAACATTTCCCCGTTGCTCGGTCATGTTAGGTAGTTTCTCAAGAAAAGTGTTAGGATCTTTAATGTAAACAAATCTACTGTAGTCTTCTAGTTCTCTTTTACTTTGAAAATCATTCTTCTCAATAAATTCATCAACTCTTACATTTTCACTTTCAATGATATTGTCAGAAGACTTGTTCAAAAATTTATAAGATTTTCTCTTAGTAGAATATCCTAAAAATATTCCTTCATCACCTTTTGAATCAAATTTACCATTTCTATCATCTTTCAGAATATAGCATCGACTTCCAAATATTCCAAAATAACTCACATTAGGTGTGTAACCATACCATAATTCACAAGGTGTCTTGTTTGAATCTTTCTTTAGTTGTACTTAGTTTAATGTGTACACATTAGTACTAATAGATTCCCTCTAGTATACTTGTGTAACATTCTTTTCAATTGTCAACATTCTAGCACAATCTACAATGGATCTATTTCTCATTTCAGCAATCCCATTCTGCTGTGGTAGCCTTGGTGCAGAAACATGTCTCTTATTTCTATTCTCATTACAAAAGTTAGTGAAATCATCAAAAATAAATTCTCCTCCTCTGTCCAATCTTAAACATTTCAGTTATTTACCACATTCTTTTTCCACTTTAGCTTTGTACCATTTTAACATCTTAAATGCTTCAGATTTTTCTTTTAAGAACATGACAGTCATCATTCTAGAATAGTCATCAATAAATAAAATAAATTAAATCTATCACCATAATAAATCTATGTTCTCATAGGTCCACATAAGTCAGCATGAACCAGTTCCAAAATAACATTAGATGAAAACGTTTTGCTCTTAAAACTAGATTTTGACATTTTCCCATTTGACAATTTTTGCACATGACATGGCCAGGTTAAGATATGCTCGGTAAGCCTCTTACTTTCCTTTTCTTACTGATCTTAACCATGTTTTCAAAATTCACATGATATAACCTCTTATGCCACAACCACACATCTTCATTTCTAGCCATCAAGCAAGAATTTTCAACAGTGTCAAGATAGAATAGATTACCTTTTGATTGTTCTCTAGTGCCCATAAACTTTCCTGTTTAATCATAGATTTTATATTTTATGTTCTCAAATGCAACTCGGTGACCTATGTTATTTAACTATGAAACACTCAACATATTATAATTAAGTCCTTTCACCCAATATGCATTCTCACATTTGATCATATTGCTCAGCAATATAGTCCCTTTTCCTTTTACTGGACAAGGTGTATCATTTCCCATTCTAAAAGATCCACCATTATAATTCTCAAGAAATTCAAATTTTTCTTTATCTCCATTCATATGATGAGTACAAACACTATAAATAACCCCAATATCATTCTTTCTAACTTTAGAAATAAGTGTTGTTTCAACATACCTTTCATCTTCTTCTGAATCTTCTTTCAAAGCTACAATCACTGTCTCAATATCTTCATCAATGTCAATGTCAGTGTCTTTATCTTCATCTTCAACAAGGTAACATGCCTTCTTGCCTTTGTCTTTGTAATCTTAGTTACCCCTTGTGTCACACTGTTGGTTTCTTCTATATTCTTGATCATCCTTTGTGTCATGAAATATTTCATTGTTTCTTTCATCATTTTTCCTGTTAGGGCATCTCGCAACAAAGTGTCCAATTTATTTACAACTAAAGCATACCAAAGGTAGTTTACCTTTATATGTTCCTTTACCTTTGTGAAATCTTCTAGCCATTAATGCTTCAAGTTCATCAAGTTCTCTTTCATCACTATCACTATCACTATAATTTCTTATCATGTGTTTGTTCCCAGATTTACTAATTTTCAAAGATGACATAAATACAAATTCAACAGTAGGAACAACACTATTGTCAAAATTATTTAGCTCAAATGAAATCAGTCCACCGACTAGAATATCAATTGTATTATTATTTCTAGGTGCTTCTCTCATTTCATGTATTGTAGAGACTCTAATAGCATAAATAGGTAATAAAGTTATGAGAATCTTACTTACAATAATGTCTTCATCAATAACTCCACCTTCTCGACGAATAGCATTCACAACCTCCTTGATTTGGTTACTGTACTATGATATGTTTTCTCCTTTCATTATCATGTCATCAAACTTTCCTCTGAGACTTTCAGCTTTAGCTCTTTGCACATTTACATCTCCTCGATGAACTAGTGTAAAATGGTCCCACTTCTGCTTGGCTCATGTACATGTCTTGACATCCTCAAATTCAACATCAAATAGGGAAGAAGCAAGCTCTATCATCATAGTATTGTGTTCATATCTTTCTCTCAGGTGATCAACATTCAAAGGTCTAATAGGTAAGGTGAACTCAGCATCCAAGTATTGTGTTATATGATTTCCAATCCCTAACATATATAGTCTCATTCTTCTCTTCCATGTTGTCAAGTTGTCCTTGTTCAGCTTAGGCACATCTTTATTATACATCTTGTGATATTCAGCTCAAGTCCTTTAAAAATTTCCTTCTAAGCATAATATGCCCTGATACCAATTGTTAGATAACTAAGAGGGGGGGGGGGGGGGGGAATCAGTNGGGTGAATCAGTTAGTTTCAGTTATCCTATAGTCCCAAATACTTCCAGATGTATATAACAAAAATTTCAAACATATAAATAAACTCGGTGAGATATAAACTGTGATCTCAAACTCATCTACCGAGTAGCAGTAAAACTAATACTATGATTACCTATCAATGCAGATAAAGTAATGTGTAAATAAAAATAACAATACAACACATCCATACACATTAACACAGATTTTTAATGTGGAAACCCTGCTAAGGGAAAATCCACCTAGGACCGGTAACCCAAAATAATTCACTCTTCCAAAGTGAGATTGGTTAAGAGCCAAACCTATTAAAGGTTACAATGCACACTATTAGGTATGACTTGGTTAGAGGATTTATCACTAAATTTTCTCCCTTGAACAATCATTCACTATGGGGTCAACAAGAAAACAATCAACATTCGTTGAATGTCATAAGATAAAAATACTGTTAAGTCCCACTCGATTAAGAGATTTATCTGTAACAATGGTTAAATTGATACAATAATGATTTGACTCAAATACAACTATGTTTGTAGATTTTCAAATCTATGCTAAGAACAATAATACCTCTGATCAATATTAACTCTAGTTCCTATGATTCTTCATACTCTATTATGCTTGGTAAATTCTCTTTCTATGTCACTCAGTGATGTCTGTAGAAATGCTCGATTCTGTCTTTAACCAGTTTGATCAATCATGTATGAAGTTAATCTCTCCAGCAATATGCATGTGTGCGCATCTTTGATTCATAATGAATCTCTTGTCTCTTATATAGACATCATAAACCATTTAATATCCATCCTTAGATTTTTCCACTTAATCTCCATTGTTGATTTTTTCCTCTTCAACCTTCCTCGGTAGTTGTGTCAAAAACATGTTTCAATCTCCTTTGTCCAATCATCTTGAATTTTCATAGCCATTTGATAAACATAAAAAACCTTATGAATTACCTTGAAATCATAAATAATATGCCAACTCATCATTTAGTCAGCCTTTAGTTTATTTACTTAGTCAATACCATGATGCGTCGATGATACCTAGCTCGGTTAACACTAAACTCGATATACACTGTGTTTGTTCAGTGTCCACTGTTCTAACTCGATGTATACAAAATTATTCAATTACCGACCACATAAATTTTTTTATTCCATATCTTCAATCCATAATAAATGTTTGTAACCACGATGATAATAAACAAAACTTGACATCAATGACATTACGTTAACTGATTAATGTCTATCATCACATTTGTAACTCAGTTGATTATCAAATCAATGAGTTCAAACATACAATCAGTTGTAGTTCATCACTTACAATTACAAGATGAGTCTTGGATAAGAGTTGAACTAGTCTTTGGAGAAAGACTAGCTTCGTGGATATCACCACCCTACATAATAATTATTTGTGTGTGGCTCTGACTTCTAAGGAATGTTACAATGACTAAGCTCCCAACCCCAATGTGGGAGAGAGAATAGTTGGTTGTAGGAATTCCATTAGAACCCACGTTGAAAATAAGCCATGCTAAGACATTGAGCTCATAAGTGAGTTCTATTCATTTGTGCAGCCCCCCTCTAGTCATTTGAGATGGCAAGGAAAATCTTAGTCACCGAGATCCAACCCATGTCTATGATTTGATATAGGGTGATTTGATGTAGTCTTTGTACATGGGTAAAAATTTTTGGGTCAGTCACTCAGCTGTTATCAATATCTATGACTTGGTGTAGGGTGCACTCCTACCACTATATGGGACTTGGTAAAGGGCATGATTTGGTGCAAATTTTTTTTTGGGATAAAATCTTGAATCTTCTTTGTGCTAAACTCAATTGTGCAAAATGTTTTTTTAGTGAGCTATGGTTGGACTGGTTCTTATCGGATAAAGAGTTCAATATTTGTTCTCTTGGCATGGCACGAATTCCTTTGTATTAAAAAGTGTGCTAAATTCAAAATTTTTAGTGTTTTGATTTTGTGCGTGTATACCAGTGCATTCAAGTTGGTGCCTTCTAGTGAAGGACACAAGTTTGGTGCAAGTGGTTGACCATGTGACTCAAGACTTGACGAAGTGTCTCGATTAAGGAAGGATGCATATTTAGGTTTTTACTCTATGTTGACTAGGGATCTAACTTAGTGTAGGATCTTTCAAAAGATGACCCTTAAGTTTATTTCCAAGTGGTTTGAAGTGCGAAGTACATATATTGAATGCAAGATTGGTGTGCCAATTGCATCCTTTAGATTACATGTTGATTTCAATTGCAAAAACCTTTAAGAAGAATATGAGTTCATGGGATATCGATTCATAAGATTGAAGGAAGTCCATGTGTATTTATAATTGCATGAAAAAGTTATTTTTAAGATGGTTTTTGTCAAACAATTCAGACCACTGATTTAGGGTTGGATCAGTGAAGCGAGCAGGTGGAAGGTAATGTAAGGCATGATTCCAAAAATTACTTGGTTATCATTGGATGGAAAACTAGGAAATAATTATGCAAAGTGAGCTTGGTAGTCTTGCGGATTCCTTGGTGCTTCCCAAGATCCCAAGCTATTACAAACAAATAAGAAGTCCAAGTTGGGGCTTTGGACAATGCAAGGGTAAAGGGGAAATGATTCCTTGTAGTATGATCAGTTGGTATCCAAAAAAAAGAAGCAATGCCACAGTAACAAAATGTTGATCTTCAGTCACAATGTGGGAAATGAAGTCCATTAAATTGAGCCTATTAGTCCACAAGTCCCAAGATCACATTGAGTTTCAAAATTTGGTCTCAAACATTTTAGTTCAAAGAACTTGAGGGGAGGGTTAATTCATGAGTGTAGCTTGGTGAAGGATATAGAACTGAGCATACTCTTGATAAACTTAGAGTGGAATTCTTAGTTGGGTGTCAAATCACATAAACAAATTCTGGGTTGATTTATTCACTAACTCTTGAGGAGTAAAGTTAGATGTTAGATGTAAGCAATATTGTATACAACCGGGAAGATAAGTTATATGTAGAAATTCATTTCTTTAACTTTTGGTGAGTAAAGAAAGAGTGTAGATTTGAGCATCATGTATAGTCAAATTGATAATTTAGATTTGGCAAAGAGGATCTCTACCTAGTTTTAAGTTCAAAATTTCCAGTGTTTAGGGACTCACCTAATTTAGGTGGGGGGGAGTGTAGTTACCTTGATGAGTAGCACAATTAGAACTGAGCTGACATTGAATGAGTTGACGATGTGTACCCCTTGAATGTTGGATGATCTTAACAAGAATGCATCTTGAATGCGTAATGAAACTTGAATGCATAGGTATCATAATCATATAATGGTGTCATGAGTTGGATTCAATCCCAAGTTGAACTAGTTGGATGTGAGGATTACCTCCTTCGTGATTAGAAATAACTTGAGGAATTATGCGAGTGCATTTATATTGAATACCTCTTTGCAGATGTGTAGATACAAGTTATGAAGGATGTCATTGGGATTGCATTGCATTGTTAATGAAGAGTCAAAATGATTCAAGAGTAGTTTCAAGTTGGACATAAGCACTGCCTTAGAGCCATATGGTTCAAGGGTCATTAAACGGGTTTGAGTATGGAGAAACACATACTCATCAGTCGTGAGATTAGCTAAGGCAAGGTAAAATTGGAGATCCAAGCTCAGGGAGATATGAGTATGATCCGATGAGCCATAAGTCTTTGGTTCAACCCATGGTATTGATGGGAGAATTCTTTGAAGTCATATGCATTATTTCTTGACAAATTTTGATAGATTGACAGTGTAAGTCACTGGCTAAGGATCCTTACATTGGTGGAAGTATTGCATTGGATTCTTAGATCATTGCAAGAAGATATTGCATCCTTTTCTCGATGTAAGTTATACTTGCATTGGCCAAGCTATGAATATCTAGTCCTAAATAAGATATGAGTACTTCTTGAGAGCTGAGCTCAAGATTGATGTCGTTGGTTACCAAGTAATGAAGGAATGCTATGCATGGATTCTTGCATAGAAAATCAAAGGTGATCTTGAGGATGACGAGCCACTTAGTGTAAATGGGATCCAATGAAGTTTTATTAAGAACACAATATCAATATTCATGTCGGATGCTAAGATGAGCTTGGGCGAGTGACTTAATGTTCTGAGGCATCCCTAAGAGCTATACTGGTCCCATCAGAACTAGTCATGAACTATGGGTCGGTTATCATGGAATGGTGATTGAGTCCTTGTTTGCATAGAATGTAACTTGATCTAGGAATGGAAGGATTGGACCTTTACAAAGAGAGATCTTAGTTGGGTTCTTGGTGGAACTCAAGCACATGGTTAATATAGGCAATGAGAAGGAACTCTTGCACAAGGTTCTTGGGTGCATGGAAAACTAGAGCTGGGGAAAGCCTTGGAAGAACTACACGTGACTTTGATCTATAATGGTTGTGGCTATGTAGGTGGTTTACACGAGGTTGGACCTCTTGTGAAGGATTCAAGTCCCCTCATGGTTTATGGAGGTACTCCAATGTTGGAGGAATCCACGAGCCATGCTTACCTGTGTTGTGCTACTATGTTTCTAAGTCATGGTATTATATTGCTGTAGTATTATGTGTTGTGTAAATAAAAAAATGGGCTGAGCTAACTTGGTTCCTCATTGGTCTAGTCAAGCTTTACTATGAGGCGTAGTATGAGTTAATTCATCAGTGCCGCACTGGTGTAAATGGTGTAAACTTGTAGATGATTTATTGTAGATTTTTTGCAATATTCAATTTTTTTGATGATTGATTTCTTCAAGGCCTTTTTATCTTTTTAGGATTTTTCAAGACTTTTTGGTCTTTTTAGATTTTTCAGGACTTTTTTGAATTTTTACATTTTTTTAGGACTTTTAGAATTTTTAGATTTTTTTAGGACTTTTTAGACTGCCCCCCTAGTCTCATAAGTTAGTATAAGCCATGGATAAGCACGATGTCTCAATGGGGATTACACTTCTGAAATAGCTTAGGGTACTCAATCTTCCATATAGATAGTAAAAGCTTAATCTTTTAGAGTTCATTGATGGTGAAGTGAGACCTCAACACTTGGTGCCTGTTTGCCATGTTTTCACCAAGGTACCTGCCCAATAGTGCCTTTTTTCTAGGTTTTCACTGAGAGAGCAATTTTGTTTCTCTTTAATTTTTTTGGTTTTTTTATGCTTTTTTTTTGTCACCAAGGCACCTGTTTACCTAGTTTCACCAAGGTGAATTTTTATATTTTTTGGTTTTTTAATACTTTTTTTTAGGAGTATATATGACATGTATACTTGGCTTTGAGATCTCAGGCATAAATTTTTTTTAGGTTCACACTGTTGATATAAATAGGGAGTTGATCTCCTTCCTAAGTTTTCAGTTGATATGCCCCTTGTCACATGATTTGATAATGACAAATGGTCCTAGCCAATTAGGCTCAAACTTTCCCGGTTTAACTCTTTTTTCTTGATTCTTCTAATTTTCCATTAGGACAAGATCTCTTACCTCAAAGGTACATGGCCTAACTTTCTTGTGATAATTTATTCTACAATGATTTTGATAGCCTTGTAAGTGATTCATTGCATTTTGGTGTCTCTCATCTAACAGTTCCAGTTCACTAAGTCTAGCAGCTCTGTAGTCTTCATCTGATATGATATCCTTCAATGATATTATGATAGATGAGATTTCAATTTCAAGGGGTTAAACCACCTCTGATCCATATACCAAGGAGAAGAGAGTTGATCCTATAGGTGTTCTCACACTTGTTCTGTATGCCCATAATGCGGGGCTGAGCTATAAATGCCAGTCTCGACCAGATTCATTGACAATTTTCTTCAAGATTTTTTAGGATTGTTTTGTTAGTTGCCCCAGCTTGTCCATTTCTCTGGGGATAGTAAAAATAAGAGAAACCTTATTTTATTTTGAACTTATCATCGAGATACTCAACATCTTTGTTTTGGAAAGGTGAACCATGATTAGTAAGTATGGTTTGAGGTATCCCATACCGATAGATAATGTGATTTAGAATAAACATGGAGATCTGCTTACCAATGAATCTGCTTACCAATGATATATGTTAGAGGAATTACTTCCACCTATTTGGTAAAGTTTTATGTTACTGCAATTATGTATTTATGAACGTTAGAGGAATTGAGTGTAATATTTCCCACTAAGTCCAATCCCCATTTTGAAAAGGGCCATGGTGAAGTAATGGGATGGAGGTCTTGAGCTATTGCATGAATAAGATCTCTATATATCTGACATTATTAACATATTTGTACATACTTATGAGTATTTGTCTCTATAGTAGGCCAATAATATCCCATCCTTAACAACTCTTGGAAAACAAAGAAGGAAAAAAAAAATAGTAACTTAGGAAAGAAAGGATCTACTACTCCAATAGGAAACATTCTGGGAAAACTATCTGGAAAGAAATCAGAGTACATCCTTATGGGGAACTCAACAATCAAGATGGAAAAGAAAGGAGGTAGCCAAAAATCCGGTGTTCAGACAAGAGGTAAAAGCCAGCAGAAAGCAGACATAGGCTCTCCGAAGAATGAGAGAGGAAGAAAATCAGAAAAATCTCAAAGGGAAGAAGAAGCAAAGCAGAATATTGTAGATGGTAGGTAGCTCACCATCCAGCAGGTATGTTCACCAATCTAATAATGAAGATTGTCTCCTGGAATGTTAGAGGATTAAACGATCCTCATAAACAAGATGTAGTCAGAAACTTAGTTAGAGATTCCAAGTTAGACATACTTTTGATTCAAGAAACCAAAATGTCGAAAGACAAAATTAAAAAAATAAAATTGATGAAAAATGGAGCCTGTTTGGGTAGTAGCTCGGATGGGGCTTCGGGGGGTTTGGCTATCTTTTGGAACCAAGCCTCTTTAGTTTGTAATCTAATCAAAGAAGACAAAAACTTCCTAGCTGCGAAAGTTCAAAGTACTAAAGACAAGTTTGAGTGGATCATAATAAATGTCTATGCTCCAAATATGAAAAATGGAAGACTCAAACTCTGGAAGAAACTCCAGAGTGTAAAGAAAACCTATATCAACTCTAATATCTAGATAATGGGAGATTTCAATACTCCTTTGAAGTAGGAAGAGAATTTTGGAGGTAATTTATCTTAGGGGGATAGTAGGATGGATCTGATGGACTTTATATTAAATGAAGGGTTGATGGACATTGATCTAGAAGGCATTAACTTCACTTGGTCCAACCGTAGATTGGGAGCTGGTATCATTCAAGTTAAGCTTAACAGAGTACTGATCAACCCAAAGTGGTACACTCCATTTTCCTACTCCCTCTCTTCCATCTCAAGAATAGGTTCTGATCACTTATATATGTCGTTTACCTTCTCTCCTTTTGATGGTAAAAGAAATGCTCCTTTCAGATTTGAAAAAAATTGGCTTGATCATCCTGACCTAGAGAAGAAGATTAAGGAATGGTGGAACATTGAAGTGGATTCTACAACAATGTTCATCATGGCTAAGAAATTGGCCAATGTCAAGAAAAATATCAAAATTTGGAACAAGAATGTTTTCGGGGACATATTAAAAATCAAAGATAAAATTAAAATGGATTCAAAAGAAATTCAAGAGGAAATCTAATCTGAGGGTCTATCAGAGAATTTGAGATCTAAAGAACAATAGATTCTTATGGATTACCATAATATAATTTCCAAAGAGGAAACCTTTTGGAGACAGAGATCAAGATCATTATGGCTCAAAGATGGAGATAAGAACACTAGGTTCTTTCACCTTACTACCCTCAAACACAAAGCTTCAAATAGGATTCATTCCTTATCAGCTCCTAGAGGAATCATCACTACAGAAGAGGAAATCAGAAAGGAGATGATGGAGTACTTCGCGGGCCTTCTTACTAAAGACCAAAATCTTAGTCTTGGGGATCAGAGTAAACTTCTCGACTGTATTCCTAGAATAATGGATAATCAGAGCAACTCTTTTCTCAAAGCTATTCCTAAGGAAGATTAAATTAAGAAGGCCATTCTATCTTTTGAAGGAGAAAAATCTCCGGGGCTGGATGGCTTTCAGATGTTCTTCTTCTAGCACTTCTAGGAAATTACTGGTAAAAATGTGTGCTCAGTAGTCAAGGAATTATTTGGGTCTAAAACTATCCTCAAAGAGCTCAATGCCACTTTCATAGCCCTTATTCAAAAAAAATTGGGAGCTGACACTGTGGATGGCTTTAGACCAATAAGTTTGTGCAACTCTTTTATAAAATCATATCTAAAGTCCTTACTTTGAGATTGTTGAGCATCCTTCCTAATTTGATTTCTCCTCAGCAGAATGGCTTTGTGCTAGGGAGGCAGATTCTGGACTCGATTATGATTGTTCATGAGAACATCCATTCTCTCTCTGCATCCAAGAAACAAGGTTTTCTGATGAAATTGGATCTATCCAAAGCTTATGATCATGTGGACTAGGAATTCCTTCACTGAGTTTTGAGTTCTTTTGGTTTTGACGAGGGAGTGATCAAACTCATTATGCAGTTGGTTACTAGGGTCTCCTCCTCTATTTTGGTAAATGGGGGCTCCTCTCACTTCTTCCACCCTACTAGAGATCTGAGACAAGGAGACCCCATTTCCCCAATATTGTTTTCTATCATGGTAGAGAGTCTGGGTAGATTCATCCAAAGCCTTGTGAACAAAGGTTTGATCTCTGGTCTTCAACCCTCTTCGGCCCAGCTGAGATGCTCGCATGAGCAATTTGTTGATGATACTATAATGATGGGAGAAGCTTCAGTTAATGAAGCTAGAAATATGAAGATGGCCCTGAATACTTATACTGGAGCTTCGGGCCAACTAATAAATTGGGCTAAAAGCTCCCTCTTTTTTTGTAACACACCTGTTGATAGACAAAGGAAGATTTCCTCTATACTAGGCTATAAGATAGGGGCTATCCCGACTCCTTACCTGGGCCTCCCTCTTTGAATTAAACCTGATGATACTTTTTGGAATAAGATCATTGATAGATTTCACAATAAGCTTGTTGGCTGGAAAGGAGCTACCCTCAGCCTAGCTGGGAAAGTTAAACTCCTTAAGTCTACCCTTCAGAATCTCCCAGTTTATGCTCTAAGCCTCTTCAAGATCCCTAGTAAGTATGCTGAACTGATTGAAAAAATCCAAAGGAATTTCTTATGGTCGGGAGTGGAGGAAAAAAAGAAATTTAGTCTGGTTGCTTGGGAGGTGGTTTGTAAACCTAAGAAATGGGGAGGATTGGGGATTAGAAGCATAAAGAATACTAATAAGGCTCTCTTGGCTAAACAGTGCTGGAGAATCTTTGAGGAAGAAAAGGAATGGAATTTTATTCTAAAAAGGAAATACCATATCCACTCTCTTGAGGATATGCTTAATAACCCTCAGGAAGTTATTGGATCCTTTATATGGAATAGTATCAGTAGAGGTAAATAGCTAATAAAAAAGGGAGTGAGATGGAAACTGGGAAATGGTAGGAAGATAAATTTCTGGCATGATAAATGGCTAGAAAATAAAGCCCTTAAAGAGAATGAAGAGTGGAGCTTGGCTATTCTTGATTGCCAAGATATTGTGGGAGAAAAGGTGGTAGATTACTGGATTAATGAAAAATGGGTTGACCTTGGTACCTTTGAGGGAATACCTGCTCAAATCAATGCCCAACTCAACTCTTGGTTTCCTACTAATGCTCTGGATTCTTTGATATGGAGCCCGGAACCTAATGGAAAATTCTAGGTTGCTTCGACTTCAGCCCTTCTGCTCAATAGTAGCTCCCAGCCTCTTAGTGCTTAGGTTTGGAATTCTAACCTTATCCCTAAAATTAACATGTTTCTTTGGCTCTTGACTCAGGATAAAATCCTTACGGTGGAAAATATCCACAAAAGAGGTTTCATACTACTCAACAGATGTTACCTTTGTCTCTCTGAAGCTGAAAAATGTAACCATCTATTAATACACTATCCCTTCTCTAATCAAGTTTGGGGATTAGTGTTTAAGTATTTTTATGTGGAGTGGGTCAAACCTTACAGTGCTGAGGAGCTGATTACTCAATGGATATGCCCTAGAAAAGGTAAAGACTACAAGGAGATGTGGAAGCTCTTCCTCCCTCATTTCTCTTGGAGGATTTGGAAAGAGAGGAAAAATAGGGTCTTCAAAGAAAAAAATCCTCCCATTTAGTAGTGGCTAATCATATTATAAGAGGAATGCTAGAAAAATTTAATGTGTCTTTTCCTCAGAGGAGTAACATTTTGAATCTTCAGGAAATATCAAGTTGTGACTGGGGGAATCCTGGAAATCAAGAGACTAAAGATAAGAGGGAAAATAAAAGATGGTCTGCTCCACCTTATGGTTGGGCAAAAGGAAAATTCAATGGAGCTGCTAAGGGGAACCTGAGAAAAGCTGGAGGTGGCGGATGTATAAGAGATAGTGCTGGGAATTCTCTGGGAGCTATAGCTTCTCCTTTTGGTAATCAAATGAACCATGTAGCTGAAGCAATGACAGCTCTTATGGTAGTTAACCAGGCTAAAGAAAAAGGAATTTTGAAGTTCTGGTTGGAGGGAGACTCATTAAACATCATCAACTGCATCAAAGGCAAAGTTAAAGCTTCTTGGACTATAGCTCACATAATAGACAAAATCAAATCAACTTTGCTTCTTTTTGAAGAGTGTTCCATTTCCCACGTGTATAGGGAAGGAAATAGGGTTGCAGATAGTTTAGCCAATGTGGGTGTTAAATTTGATTCAATGACATCATGGAATGGGGAGGTGGATTTAAGTTTTGAGATCTTGAATCTCATCAAGTACGATAGAGTGAATCAAAATGAAGGCTTACTACAAATAAGTATTAATAATGATTATGACAGCTAATTTTAATTATGGCATCTACTATTAGCTGAGGCTTGTGGGTTTGAAAGAAACTGACTACTCACATAGACTGTGGGTCACAAATAGCAAGAAAAACTAGAAAAATCTTATGCTCTATTCTCTGTCAAATTGTAGCCTGCTAGTTCAAAAATTTTCAGCAATTGGGGGGGGGGGGGGGGGTTTGAAGAGGGAGGAGCCAATGGATTTCTCAAAATGGAAGAAGAAGAGGAAGGTTTGGAGAAGACTTAGAAATGGGGGAGTTACGAGATTCATGGAACGGTTACATGGTTCGGATAAGGAAATCATGAAGAAATTTACAGAGGGTTGGAAGAATGGAAGGGTGAATCTATGGGGAAAATCTATCCCGCTAACCCTGAATCTCATCTCAGAAATTACTGGCATTCTTGCTGAAGGAATGAAGTTTTATAGAGACAATAAGAGGATGGGCACTCAAGGCTTCAAGATCTTCCCAAAAAATGAAGAAGAGCAAGCCCTTTTGACCAAGAGTAGGGGAGGTTATGTAGACTTAAAAAAGATCAAAAGCCATTGGGCTAACGTCCTCACTATGATGATCAAATACTTTACTCTGGATGGTAGGTATTCAAAAATCTATAATCTCCATTTCATCCTTGTGAATCATTTTAGGCACCATAAGTTTTTTTCTTTCCCTTACTACTTGCTGAGCTCTCTGAATAATAGTATTATTCAACAAAATAAAAAAGCTTCAAACCCTGTTCTGCATGAAGGTTTTATTTCCTTATTTCTGATTATGTAAAAAATCAAGTCTCAGACCCAATCCCTAAAAGGGTCAAAGGGAAGTTCACAAAGCTGAATAGGGTTATTAAGAAAGTGAAAAATAAGAAGAGTGATCATAGAAAGAAGAAAAAGGAGATCACTAAGGAAGAGACAGAGATCAGCCTTAATACCCAGAGCAACAAAGAGGATAAAACCCAGGATGAGGAAAAAATGGAAGAGCTTGAGACTGATGAGGTTGATTTAGTTAACCCTAAGATGAACCAGGCCAAAGATGATGAGGTATACAATAAAGGGGATGAAAAGATAGAAGCGGATGACATTAATCTGTATGAGGAAGATGAGAATAGGGAGAAGGAAGAAGACAACCTCAAGCAGAATGAGGAAGATGAAAAAAGAGAGAACGAAGATGGAGAGGATGAAAAAGAAAAAGAGGAGGAGGAGAACAAGGAAACTGAAATGGAGGAGAACAAAAGCCCTAGGAAAGAAGGAAAGAAGAATAAAAAACAAAAACTTGACTTTGACTACAAAATGGTGGGTTTTGAGGCCGATGAGAGAATTCTAAAATGTACAGAGGATTATGGGGCTAACATGGAGAAGTGGATTGGGGAGGAAATGAATATGATGAAATTGCACCTTAAAAAAATGCAAGAAGCTATGGAGCCTATCAATTCCAGAATGACATAAATGGAGAACGAGGTGAAGATTAATGTAAACAACAAAAATAAAGATGATGATCTTACAGTTAGGGTTATTGAAATTATGGAAGATAAGATCAATGAGATGAAAGCCTAGATTAGTCATAATGGGCACATGATAAATATCATTCTAAAACATAGTAATGAAGGGTTGAAAGTTTCTTTCCAGAATCTCAAAGCTTTATATGCCTACCTGGAAATGAGTCTACTGGAAAGAACCTCTTTCACGGTGGAGGGTGATATTGAGAGTGGGGGCCCGAGTTCTAGAACTTGTGGAGGCATCAAAAGAAAAGTTCCTGAGATCCCTAACGAGATGCTAAAGCTTAAGGAGTCTATTGATTTGATGGAAAATATGTAGAAAGAGGCTGAGGAAGCCTATGAAAAAATACATTAAGCTAGGAGCTGCGCTGGATGGTCTGCTGGTTTTTTGTTGGTAGTTTAGCTGGTAACTGTGCTTTTTTGTCTGGTTTTCTATTTCATTGGGTTTTGGTTTGTTTGTATGGGTCCTTCTCTTTTTCTCAAAGTAGGCATATCATGTTTGTAAAGGTTTTCATTGACTATCTTTAATATCCTATTGTAAAAGGTTTCGGGTTCCTTTCAAAACCTATTTTTACCTTAATCAAAAAAATATCCCATCGTGATGATTTTGTTTGCTAAAATTTTACCACTTACATGGGCCCTACAAAATACTTCATGTACCTCATATAAGGAGGCTCTCTAGGATTCTGTGGAAGTGAGACATCTTAAAAGCATTCCATCTAGACTTTTTATATACAAAGTATTAGCGAGAAGGGTGCACCTAGAGGCTTGTCAGATAAGGGACTTCATTTGGTTTCTAGATAGGCCGGGCTGCAGGGTATTGCCTTGTAGGTAATTATACATGTCATTGTACTAGGGAAACTTAAGAACAACAAGGACACATACTAATTCTTTTATTGGAGCCTTATAGGCTGGCATCATTAATTGTTCAACTAGAAATTGGAATCTGGTTTCATTACATGGCATGCCAATCAAAGATTCTATAGTTTCCATTGCATTCACTTCTTTGTTCCGAACCCTTGGAATTTGTTCAAATATAATGTAATAAAAATAAGCACATAGTTTTTCCATCATCTGTCTGTATGAGACAATTTTTTTTTGTCTTTGGTCATGTAATAATTGTTGACTTGATTGATAACCAACTAGGAATCACCATAAACTCTTAGGTTCTTTATTCTCCATTGTATAGCCATTTTTAATCCGATGACCAGAGCTTCATACTCAACTATGTTATTTGTAGATGGAAAATTGAATTGAAAAGATTTAGTAATTGCATCATTTTGTGGAGTGATGAGTGCTATTCCTGATCCTACACCATGGTTCGTATATGATCCATCAAAGAATAACTGCCATACTTCTATTTCTGGTTGTACTATAAGGATTGATTCATTTAGAAATTTAGACACTATAGGTTGATGATCTAGAATTGGTGCTTTTTCCAGTTGATCAGCAATAACATTCCCTTTAATAGCCTTCTGATCCACATATTCAATATCAAACTCACTTAAGATCATGACCAATTTAGTGAGTCAGCTAGTTAACGCTGCTTTACTCAACAAGTATTTTAATGGATCTATGTGTGCAATAAGATTTGTTTGATGAATTAGCATATAATGTCTTGACTTTTGTGACATAAAGAAAAATGAAAGACATGCCTTTTCTATTGTCAAATTATTGAGTTTGTAGCCCACCAACATTCCACTGATGTAGTAGATGGCCCTTTCCTTTCCCTGATCATCTTATTGGGCCAAAATTACACCTACTATTGATATATATAACAGAATTGGTTTTCCTAGAATTGGTGGCACTGATATAGGGGATCTCAGTAGATAATCTTTGAAAGTTTGAAAAGATTGTTGGCATTGTGCTATCCATACAAATATTATGTCTTTATGTAGTAAGTCTTACAATAGATGATGCTTATCTGCCAGTTGGGCGATGAATCTCCTTATAGATTGTAATCTTCCTTGTAGACCTTGTACTTGTCTTAGATTTGTAGGTGGTGGCATGTCAAGGATGGCCTTAACCTTTTCTAGATCTACTTCAATTCCTCTGCGTGATACAATGAAACCAAGGAGTTTTCTAGTGATAAATCCAAATGCACATTTCTTTGGGTTGATTCGTACATTGTATTCTTGCATTTTGTCAAATATATGACCCAGCAATTGTAGATGAGTTTCCCTGAGTGTTGACTTAGCCAGTATGCCATCGACATGTAATCCTTAATTGTTTTATGAATCATATCATGAAATATTGTTGTCATGGTGCGTTGATATGTGGCACCTGCATTCTTGAGGCCAAAGGGCATCACATTTTGGCAATAAGTACTCCATGCACTAGTAAATGCTATATTATGTTGATCTTCAGGTGCAATTTTTCTTTTGGCTATAACCTAAGAATCTATCCTCAAGTGACAAAATTTTCTGTCCTGATGTCAAATATATGATGATATAGATGTTTGGTAATGGGAAATCATCTTTTGGACATGCTTTGTTAAGGTCCCTAAAGTCTGTGCATATTTGATTCTGACCATAATGTTTTGTAACTAGTACCAGATTTGATATCTAGTCTGCATATGGGTTGGTTCTTATGAAACATGCATTTAAAAGTTTCTTCACTTTAGCTTTGACAAGTAGAGAAATGTGAGGATGCATATTTCTTAAACTCTATTTAACTTGATTTATGTTTGGAAAAAGTGGTAGGTGATGTAGTACTAGCTCTAGATCCAAACCTGCAGGCATGTCAGCATAAGACCAAGCAAAGTTGATCTTTCATTCATTGAAAAAACCAATAAAATGCTCTCTTTCCTCAGGTGAAAGGAATTTAGCTAGATAGATGTTCTTAGGGCTATTCTTTTCATCCCTTAGATTCACTACCTCTATTTCCTCTACTAGCAATGCTGATTGTTCTTCTTTTAAGGGGTGAAGATCCAACTTTCCAACCTCTGGCACCTCAAAGAGGTTTTCAAAAAAAGATACACCCTTTATCTTTACTTTTTCATGGTCAAAATGTGCCTTTTGGTTTTTACTTAATGGCTTTTATTTATTTATTTATTTATTTAATTTTGCGACTAGAAAGAGGAGCCTCCCCCCAAAGTATGTAGATCTTTCTAAGTCAATGGAGAATCCTTCCCTATGATCTCTTGATAATATTCCTTCACAAAGCCCCATGAATTTTGCAATGGCTTCATCATTTTCATAAACATCTATATCAGGACGTCCTTGTCGGTCCCAATCTATTAACTCAAGGTAGATTAAACAAAGGTTAGTGTGGGAGGTAGACTTAGTTTGGGAAAATGGAACTGCACTGATAGTTCCAATAAATTTTGAATGGGAAGTAGATGCACCATCTAAGGAATGGACATCGACATGTTTATCAATTTATGGTTGATCTTCTAGGTTCATTTGGTTGAACATATCATTTAGGTTTATGGTACTAGTGGATTGAGGGGAATGTCCAATAATAGGCAATTCAGAGTCATGGAGGGATAACCACTCATACTCATGACAACTAGTTATGCTAGAATGCTCGTCAGGTATTTCACTTTCTACACTATCCAAGATTTATTGATTTAGGGTTATTTGGGAATTTGTGGTTTCCACTTTTGGTGGCAATAGTTGCTAGAGTATATTTCTGATTGGGTTATGTCCTTGATTTTTCCCCAAGTTTGATTCAACAATTTCTCTTTGGTCTAATAAAATATCTCAAATAAATGTACTAGTTCTATCCTGACCATATCTTAGTCCTCTTTTGTTCCTTTGAGTTGGTGGTAAAGATAATTCAATCAATCCCTATTGTCTTGCCCCTAGAATAATTTTACCATCATATCCATATTGTTGCAACATAGTATATCCAAGTCTATATTGTGTCAAGGGTATCTGTACTATTGCTATCTCTTTAGGATCTTGATATAACCAAGTATTAATTTATGGATCAAAGGGGTTTTTTTTCACTTAGGTCTCCCCATTTAACAAATGTAGTAGGTGGACATCTAAATATTACAGGTTCTGGAGCTTCAATTGTTTCCACTGGTCTAGGCCTTCCATATGATCTAGGAGATAGAGGCATGTTGTTAATGGTGAATTCATCCTCATAGTGGTATTCACCACATCATTTTCCTTGGATTGATATTTTGACTTCCTTTCTTGGTATATCCTTTGGAATGGAATCATAAGTGGGAGAAATATTGGCTTCCTGAATTGATGATACCCGATTGTCTGCACTGCCTCTTATAGTGTTGCAATATTGAAAGGGGTTGGGATATCCCTCTATGATGATCTCTGTTCCTTGGTAGGAAAATTTTATGCATTGATGATATGTCAAAGGGATAGCTTGCATGTTAAGTATCCATGGTATTTCGAGCAACATTTTAAATCCTAGTTCAAGGTCTAGGATTTGGAATGGAGTGCTCTTGATTATTGGTCCTATCTTGACTACTAAAATAAGGATACATTTAGATGAACTTTCTTCCTTGTCATATGATCTGATATTGATTCTTATGGTCACATCAATACTATATTCTGAGTAACCCAAGATTTTTATTACATTGAGAGTACAAATCTCCAATTCATCCCCGCCATCAATGAGGACTTGTCGGATTGTATGCTTATGCACTTAGACAAGAAAATAAAGGGGATCATTGTGTAGAGGTTTGTGTGGTGGTACATCATGGTCTATAAATGTGGCATGTTTGTTAGCAACAATATATTTGACCATGGTTTGAAAATTTTCTAGAGATATGTTCCGCGGGACATCTACATTTTGAAGAGCCTGGTCTAAAGCTTGCTTATGCTCTAGGGATATCCATAATAGTTCAAAAATGGAGATTTGGGTGGGTGTGCAATTGATTTGATTCACCAAAATGGGTTGTGGATTATAAGTTAGTGTGGGATTTTTTGGTGTAGCAGAAGTAGAAGACATTCCTTGTAGAACAAATTTGGAATGACAAGTTGTAACAGTGCATTTGACATTATTATCTTTGATAGTGATGGTATAAATTTGAATTTCTATAGGATTTATGCAATTTATCACACTATTAGAGGTAGAATAGGTATAATTAACTTTCTTGGGATGACTACCAGATGCGGGGGCTTTCCCTTTATTATGGTTATGAAAAGGATCATTGAAGATGATATGATCCATGGTACCCTTGGATTGAGTGTTGTTAACATTGATTATCCATTCAATTAAGTTCCGTATAAATTTTTTTAATTGATAGAAATTTGATGTCTTATGACCCTTGACTTGATGATACTCACAAAAATCATCATCCTTCCACCACTTAGGTTTTACAGTACCATGATCGAATTCCCTGATTTATGGTAAAGTGATTGTATTGGCTTGGATCAACTTTTTCAGTACTGATTTGATCGATTCTCATAGCGGGGTGTACTCATGTTTAAGAAAATGAAATAGTTGTTGGAGTTTCATGTTGGGTTGATTATAGGATACTACTTCCTCTTGAATAATTGGCATTTGAACTTGAGTATTTGCTTGTGGGGTTTGCATTGCAGGTGTTTGATTTGGCATGGCTGCCCCTTGTAATAAAATATTTGGTTGAGCACAACTGACCATCTTGACATCAATGACACCATTGTTAGTGACATTTTTATTTTTTTTCCACCACTTAGCTTTATCAGTTGAATTTTTAGTGGTGGTTGTTTGAGTAGGATTTGCAAGAATTCCTCTTTTGACCAAATTTTGCTTGCATCAAATGCCTTGTTCTATCAGTTGTTTGAAATTCAAAATGAGTTGGAGTTCTGTTGTAAAATACATGTCCGAGATCAGATTATCGATGAACATGACTATTAGATATTTCTCAGGAACATCAAATGTGATTCTGTTGGCTGTATTTTTCCATCATTGTAAAAATTTAGCAAAAGATTCATGTCCTTTTTTCTTGACATCACAAAGGTCCTTGATGCTGACCTTGCGTTCTATGTTGTGATGGAAGTGAGCGATAAGATTTTCAGCTAATTGAACCCAAGAGTGAATACCATGTGTTAAGTGAGAGAATCATTCCACTGAGGGTCTGGCTAAATGAAAATAGTCGCATTAGGTATGTTTCATCATGTGCGAATTCAATGCAACTAGCAAAGAATTCCTTGATTTGTTCACCAGAATGTATAGGCCTATATCTGCACACTGAAACACGAGTTAGTTTCACCAATTTGAAATGAAATAAATCAACATACTACTAAGAATGAGCCTATGAAAAATAAAATAACAAGCGTTAGAAAGGAAAACAAATAAATGCAAACTCCAATGCTTGAATATTTTATTGCTTCTCTCTACTCCTTTTGAAATTTTGTATGGATGGTGCTTAGTATTGGCCTTGAAAAAATCTATGACTTGGGAGTGTTGAGAAAATGAGATCCAAATGATAATGACTTTGCTTGATGCTTCATATAAGAATCCTGCGTAGTAATTGTGCACAAAGTTGGAGATCTTGGATCCTCTCAAATGGTTGAGAAGGGTTGATTATATAGAATATAAAATGATTTGGACATATGAGATTGATCCCAGATACTTTGAAATAGATGGTTGAGATCAATAAGAACTAAAGAAGGAATCAATAAACTTCCCCTCTTAACCTAAGGGAAGAGGAAATGGCTGAGTCAACTGTAGAGTTGATTATGAGTTCCCTTTTTCAAATTGGAGAGAAGGTGGAGCAATTTATGCAATCACAAATAGAGCACATGAGTTATATTTTTTGAACTTGAGAGAAGATGCAACAATTTATGCAATCACAGAGATAACACATGAGATCCCTGTTTTGAACTAGAGAGAAGATTTATTTGATTTTAGAACTTAAAATACTCATAAATAAGATATTTGAATTCTATTTTAATTTATAATAGAATTAAGAGTGAAATTAAATTAATTTAATTTCAAGAAATTAATTTAATTAGAAGAATAATTAATAAGTTTAAATATTTGAATTTAAACTTCAGGAAATTTAATTTAATTAATTAATAAAAACTAATTAATTATGGTTTATCAATTAAATGAAATTAATTATTTAATTAATTTTAGAGAACTGATGTAAATGATTAGAGGATTAGATTTAGAAGAAATAAATGATTAACTAATGATTAAAGAAACTATTAATTAATAAATTTAAATAATTAAATTCAAACTTTTAGGAAATTGAACTTAATTAACTAATAAAGATTAATTAATGAAGGTTTATTAATTAAATAAAATTAATTATTTAAATAATTTTGAAGAAATGATTAAATGATTAGAGGATTAGATTTAGAAGAAATAGATTATTAACTAATGATTGAAGAAACCATTAATTAATAAGTTTAAATAATTAAATTTAAACTTTTAGGAAATTGAACTTAATTAACTAATAAAGATTAAATTAATTAAGGTTTATTAATTAATTTTGAAGAAATGATTAAATGATTAGAGGATCAGATTTATAAGAATTAGATGATTTAACTAATGATTAGAGAAACCATTATTTAATAGATGAAAATTAGTGATTAAATGCAAGGTCGCAAGTCTGTCCATTTTAGGGTGTCTACAAAAGGAAGTAGAGCTAATTTATAAAATGACAGATACTCTAGATCTTATTAATACGAAGAAATTAACTTATGCAATCTGTGGGTAGATTGAGGTCACAGAGAGTAAGTAGAAGAGTTGAGACACAAACTTTGCAACTCTGAGGATCAATTTCTCAGACATTTTCTAACTCTTAAGTATGTATGCATAACTTGTATATAGAGAAGAATTATAGGATTTTGGTAGAGAACTTTGGCTCGTTTTAGACCTTTTTCATTGATATAAAAGGGGGAGAGATAAGGAGTGAAAAATGAAGAGATTCAACTCAGGGGGAGCTCAACATTTTGGTTAAGGAGATTTTTTTTGGAGTATGGCAATTTTGGTATTTTTGGACACTTAGTCATTTTTAACTAAGTGTTGCCATCAATGTCAAAGGGGGAGAATGTTGGAAAGAGATGTTGATATGGAGGAGATTTACACTTTCATTGATGGAAACTATACAGTATTTTGGAGATAACTTACTATGATATGATGATATCGCATGATAGACTATATATTTGGCTAAGTATGGAATAACTAGCACAATATGTTGGGTTCAGTATATGGATCAGTACAAGAGTGTATGATTGAGTTTTGAGGTGTGAACTTAGGAGGAGATTTAAAGAGGTATTACCTACTTTCATTTAAAATAGTTGATACTATCATTTGACCGAGTTACACCTTTTTGAGTATCAATTATACAATGAATAGTGGAGAATATAAATTGTTGAGTATTGGACCAATCAACGATCTTATCAGATCGATGATCTGATCAGTTTGATAGTTGGAGATGATAGAGCCAACATGTTTGATGATACCTATGCTTTTTTTTGAGGTTAAGAACACATTTTGAAGTAATATCTAGCCGACACTTCGCACATTATTCATTTTTTTTACAAAGTCGACAATGAGAGTTATTATATATGATGATGGATATATAAGCTTGAGTTTTTGTGGAGATTTGATATAGTGATGGTTGGATATGATAAGGATATTCTGTGTGTTAATGATAGATTAGTGATTAGAGGTTTGACTATCAAATAAGAAAATTTACTTGGCACTTACATGGACCTGTTCAAGCATTGTTGATCTTGTTTCTCAGTTCACTTTTGTTGATAAAATATTTTTTATGGCAGTGAGCCTAATTGTATGTTATGTATCTAAGAATTGAGCTCTAGGATATAATCCTGAATGCATGTGCATTCCCCTCAAGTAATAAACCCCTAAAAAGGTAACTTATTTCTACAGAAGTAATTACTTGTGGGTTCCATCCCCACCATGGTTTTTTCCTTAACCGGGTTTATATGATAAAAATCATAGTGTTATGATGTTGTGGATGTTTTTATTTTGTTTCATTTGTTTAATTTTCATTGATTTCAATTTATGGTTATGCAATGAAGTTAAAAAGGTTATAAATAATATAACACTAATTAACCCCTCTCTTAGTGTTCCTCAATCCTAACACAAAAATGTTATTGGTACAAAATGAGCGTTTAGAAATAAGTTGAATGAAGGAGGAGAAGTTGTTAGAAATAAAAGAAAGATTGGTGTGAAAATGATATTCTCAAATGGAAGGTATTGACTATGATGACACTTTTTCTCTAGTAAGAAGATTGAAAGCGGTAAGACTATTTATTACTTTTGCTGCTCTAAAAACTTCAAAGTCTATCAAACGGATGTGAAATTTGCATTTCTGAATGGTGAATTGGAAGAAGAAGTGTACATAGAGAAACTAGATCATTTTTCATTGATTGATCAACCAGACATGCTTTGTCAATTAAAGAAACCATTATATGGGTAAAAGCAAGCTCCTAGAGCTTGGTATTCTAGATTTGACAAATATATACTAAAGCTTGGTTTCAACAAAGGTATGACTGATTATAATTTGTATTTCAAGGTAGATAATAATGATATTTTAATTATTGAGGTATTGTTTGATGATATTATGTTTGAAGGTAATGATAAGTTGATCAAAGAATTTGCAATGGAAATGCAAAGTGAGTTTGAAATGTCCATCATAGAAGAAATGGAGTTCTTTTTGGGATTACAAATTACTTAGTTAGAGGATGGGATTTTCATATCTTAGGTAAACTATGTGAATGAATTGTTTAAAAAGTTTGGGTTGGATGAATCTAAACTAGTGGGTACACCTATGGTGACCGGATGCAAGTTGTTAAAGGATGATGAGGCATGCAAATTTATTCAGTCTAGATACAAATCAATGGTTGGTGGTTTATTGTACTTGAATCATACAAGACTGGATATCATGAATGTTGTGGTTCTTGTAGCCATATTTCAAGAACATCAAAAGAAGAGACATGATGTAGCTGTAAAGAGGATATTCAGATATCTAAAAGGGATAGAGGAATTTAGGATATAGTATCCTAAAGGAGATGATTTCACTTTGAGTGCATATGCAGATGCAAATTGTGTAGGTGATGTTGATGAAAAGGAAATTACAAGTGGCAGTGCTTTATTTTTGGATAGAAGATTGGTTTCTTGGATGAGAAAGAAGAAAAACCCCATCTCCTTAGCTACTGCAGAGGTAGAGTACATTGCTGCTGCTAGTAATTGTACACAAATTGTGTGGATGAAGCAAGTTTTATCTGATATCATGGCTATCTTTGATGAGCCTATTATCATATACTATTATAATTCAAGTGCTATCAAAATTTTTAAGAATCCTATGTAGCACTAAAGGAAAAAGCATATCTCAATCAAGTTCCATTTTCTGAGAGAAGGTAAATGAAAAATAAGTGAGATTAGAATATATCCCTACAAAGGGACAAGTTTATAATATCTTCAAAAATCCATTGCCTAAGGATATATTTGAATATCTCAGAGGAAAGCTTAGGGTGATTTCCACTTCTAATCAGGACTAGTGGATTTGCCAAATATTCTTTGATTTGATTAAAGTTCTTATCACATATTTCATCCATTTTATATGTCACTCCTTTGTACAAATTATTTGTGAATGGGTGTGCCTTATCAGCTATGAGATAAATCTTCTGATTGATTAAATTCTCCCTTGGAGTGTTCTTATTTGGCTAATTTTCTTTGGCAGTTGCATTTCTATGATTTCTTATACATTTTCCAAATCCACCTCAATCCTCTTTGCTGAGACAATGTATCCTAACAGTTTACCAGATGTCACTCCAAATTCACATTTCTTTAGGTTCAACCTTAGTTTAAACTATTCCATTCTTTCTAGAATCTTGCCTAGATCTCTACATCCTTATTCTTCTTCCACATGCACAGTATGGATACCACCTATACCTCTTCAAATTCCTTGCCATGATGAGGGAATAAATCTCCAACTCACTCACAATGATCAATCTATTTTACAGTGTACATGGAAGTTGTAACCTCATATCAAGTCTACTTCAGGATTCACCACTAGATGAAAAAGTGGCATATCACCATGAAGGATGTGGACCCCACCACCTTTTTGAATGATGCAATCATAGACTAGACACGTAGCGCACTGGCGAGATTTCTAGCCATAAATATCCCTTCCTTTGCCTAAAAAATTTCATGGTGCCGAGACATGGTTCTGTTTGCAGTGAGGGCACTTAAAAGGTGAAATATTTTGAAGGAAATGAGCCCACAAACTTGGTAAAACTACACCATTTCAGTATTTTTCTACCCCAATTTTGCAGGGTCATAACTTTTATCTCGTTGCTCAAAATTGTGAATGCCATACCTCATTGGAAAGGTCTTCAAGGGATCTAGAATCATTCCCTTAGCACATGCATTTGGCACATAGTGCCAAGGGATGAATGAAATTTTTGACCCCAAATTTTTCTCCAAAGGCCTCAAAAAATATACTTTTATGAAATATATAAAAATACAAGAAAAAATAAATTTTCAATTTTTCTCATTCTATTGCTTCTACACTACTTTAAATCACTTGAATTTCCTTTAGAATTTTGAGGTAGATAGAGTCTACATTTTGACGACTCATAGGGGATCTGATTCTACTGAGAAAGAACCTTAGAATCTTTGGTTTCATAGACCAAAATGCATTTTCCATTGGGCACATAGTAAAAACATATCTGCCTCAAAACTAGAGAAGACATAAGAAAACATATTTGCCTCAAAACTAGAGAAGGCATATCATTATATGTAAACATATCT
>MU226282.1:1426878-1448644 GCA_018584345.1 Thuja plicata
ATATATATATATATATCATTCATTCCCTTAAGGAGAATGCAACATGTGCAACAAATCTACTTAGAAACATAAAACTCCTAGCCGACTATGTAAAAAGATTTACATATAATGATGTTAAATGAAGTTATTGATTGTCTTGTTGAATTAGTTTTTGTTTCTAACTAGCTTATGGTATTTCAAATTCTTTTGGACAAATATCTCTAAAATAAAGCTTGATAGGCATCCAATATGCTAGAATGCCTTACGAAAATTAAGATAAAAAAGATCACCCACATTTGAATGTTGGCTTTTTGAAATGAGTGGGAAATTTGAACTTGCTCTTATTGATGCTCATCTTCATGCTCTGAGGTAAGCATGAATGGGGGAAATGTGTAGATCTAACCTAGATGTCTGATGGGACATCCTCTTGAAAGCTTTTCTACCTTGATCTCTTATTGGCCAACATAGACTTTCTCTGATGGCTTCTTTATTGGTGTCAAGACTTCCTCTTTTTGCAGAAACTCTTAGATTTATGATTTAGGAGTGACCAATCTATAGTCAATGGATGAAAAGATAACACCAAACTCATCTACAAATAATTCTCCATCATTAATCTCCTGTATGATTCCCTCCATGCCATGAAGCTATGCAGGTTGAGGAATGCCCTGATGCACATTATTATGCTCATCTTTAAGGATGTGGATGTCCTTATGATCTTTATCCTCATCCTCCATATGAACAAAAAAAGGGATCTCTTCAAATAAGAGGATTAAATCCTCCCCCTCTTTCCCTTGTTGCATGCAATCCTCTAGCTTAGAAGGTGATGAATCAATGATGAGATTTGAATAGAAGACTTTTATTTCATCCCAAAATTGGTCTTCATTCAACACCTCCTTTCTTTCTTCTACCACATGATCCACAAAGTGAGGAAGCTCATCAAATTACATGAATAAATCCTCTCCTTGATTTTCCCCCTAACCATTTAGAGCCTTGATGCTGCAGCTGATCCTCCTCTAGAAAGCTATATTTATTGAGTAATAGAGGTTGCAGATATTATTTCTATTTGGATCCTAAGTTTATGGTGATGCTAAGGTTTTCGAGGTACTTAACATTGCTTGTTGATGTTTCTTGATCATATTTTGATTGTTTTTTTGGCTTGCATTAGTTTAAGTGATCGTGTTGCATGATTTTCATGTAACATGTTGGTGTTCTTCATTTGGTCTTAGCTGACCTGATGATGTAACATGGTGTGAAGGTTTAGAGTGTGGTTGTTAGATCTGAGCATATTTGAGGATGTTGATATGGATCATTGTAATGTCCTGGCTAACATTCAATGGATCACATTGAGGATTGAATTTTAATTTATTATTTATTTGTAATTAGGTCCCTAGATGACCTAGTTGAGATGAGTTGATGAATTGTATTTAAAGATGTAATCATTTGATGTTGTAAAGAAGTATGGAGGGAATAGATGTATGGATAGATGGAATAACTAATTTACATGATTCTGTATGAAGAGATATGAGTGGAATATAAAATAAGTCAAAGATCTATGTACTTCATTGGAAATTTTTGGCATGACATATGCTATCAGTAAGTTTGTATGTTAAGACCGTAAGTCTTCCTTGATCTATAATTATATTGTGTTTTAAGGCAGTGACCCTTGTTGTAATATTGTTTGAGCAGTGAGCTCTAGGTAGTATGCATGAATGCATGTGCATTCCCCTTTTTCAATACTTCTAACATGGTACAATATTTATTACTAAGACACTCATGTTGTGGGTTCCATCCCCACCATGTTTTTTCCCCTAAAAAGGTTTCCACATTAAAAATCTACGTGTTATGTGTTTCTATTGTGTTGAGATCTTGCTTTCATGTTTTTCATTTAGATCTAAGATTAAAGTTTATAAGTTGGTTAAAGTTTATTGATATTGTGGCACAAATGCTTCACCCCCTCTTCTCTTAGTTGTGTGTGTGCTTATTAAGGTATAACAATTGGTATTAGAGCTAGTTTCCTCTTTGAGAATCTTGAGTACTTGAGGAGATATGGGATGTCAAACTTTAAGAAGGATAGTCTGAGATTTGAAGGAAAAAATTATACTATATGGAAGGACCAAATGATTACACACTTGAGATGTCTTAGCGAAGAACATCAAGATGTTACAAAGAAATATTACAAGCCTCCTGCTGATCTTGCTACTACAAATCCTGATGAGAAGAAATAATATGAGATTAATACAAGATATAAAGCCTTGAATATTTCCTTATCAGATGCTGAGTATACAAATGTTCTAGGATTGGAGACTGCAAATCAAGTATGGGAAAAATTAGAGACATTATATGAAGGAGACAAGTTTGTGAAGAAAACAAAGCTACACAGCCTAAAAGGAAGATATGAATTATTAAGGATGAGAAAAGATGAGAGCATTACTATGTATGTGAGTAAGATCACTGACCTTGTTTGTGGAATCATATGCGCTGGTGAAAAATTGGAGGAAGAGGAGACTATTTTTAAAATTATGAGATCCTTTCCTCCCACTTACAATCATAAAGTTTTTGATATTGAAGAAATAAGAATGGTGTCTACTATGACAAGAGATACATTGGTTGGTAAGTTATCTTCTTTTGAAATGAGTGAATTTGGAGATAAATTTCCTAAATTTGAATATGCATTTAAAGCTACTATTTCTAACGATAAGCAAACATATGAACTTGGTGAACATTCATCTAAGCTTGGCAAATATGCTAAGGAAGGGGAACAAATTGAGAAAGAGGAAAGAGAGATTGAAGAGCTTGAAGCCCTAATTGAAAAGAATATACCTAAGGGATTTGGTAAGTATGAAGGAATTTTTTTTTTGAAGTATTTTCCATGTAATAAGATTGGCCACATTGATTCTAGATGTCCTAAAAAAGAGCCTAAGTACAAGCATGAGAAGTTCATAAATGAATTTCCAAAGAAATGGTACTATGTTTCTGATCAAGGAACTATTGATGATGAATCTGAGAAGAATGAAGATGAGATTGTATTCATTGCTATTAAAGATGATAATCATAATGAAGAGAAGACCTTTATTTTGCATGTGGATAAGAGAGATGACTAAGTTATTGACAATGGATGTTCACATCACATGACCAAAGACAAGAGAAAATTTGTGAAGCTTGAAGACTATGATGGTGGTGTTGTTATATTTGGTAACAATTCTCCCTATTTGATCAAAGGAAGAGGTTCAGTGACACTTGATGGTAAGAGTAATACTGATAATGTTTTGTATTTTGAAATCTTAAAGCATAATATTTTGAGTGTTGGACAGTTAGTTGACAATGGATATCACTTGGAATTCAAGAATGGAATGTGTAAAATCATTGTAATCACCAGAATTGAGATTGTATCAGGTACAAAGACTAGAGTTAATGTATTTCATTTAAAAAATTTGAAGAATAGATGTTTGATTGTAAAGGTTGATGATAGTTGCTTGTGGCATAACATATTTTTTCATATAAACTTTGATAACATTGTGAATATTAGCAATACAAATGATGTAAGAGATTTTCCTAGATTGTTGAAGCCTGTTAATGCGATGTGTAAGGAATGTTAATTGGGAAAGCTAGCTAAATATACCTACAAAAGTAAGACCTATTCTTTGAGTGGATTGTTAGACCTGGTACATACTAATTTATGTGGACCTGCTAAGACTATAAATTACTATGGATACATATACTTTATTCTATTTGTTGAAGATTATTCAAGGATGATGTGGGTTCCATTTTTGAAAGAAAATTCTAAGACATTTGACAAATTCAAAATATTTAGAGCTTGTTAGGATTAATTATTACTAAGAGGGGGGTGAATTATTATTACAAAAATTTAAAAACAAATTTAACCAATTCAAAATTAACCATGCAAGTACAAAAATAAATAGAACAAGCACAAAAAGTAGACAACTTATAACACCATGATTTGTTCATGAGGAAACCCTGGCCAAGGGAAAATCCCGATGGGGATGATACCCAAAATTAATGCACTAAGAGTATAGTGTCCCTGTTAGGAGACCTAGCCTTGTTAGGAGCTGAATATTACATTTAGCACATATCCCTATTAAAGGATAAAAACCTTGTTAGGGATATACAATGAGCACACTGCTCTTACAAAATCAAAACTGTAATGTTACAATGATTTATCAAAATGAACAATGCAAGAATTTGATATGATTAAGTAGTCCCAGTTATAGCTCACATAAAATTCTATCCAATTCTGACATCGCAATGCATCTACGCATTCCACTAATTCTTGCATCATAAAACAATTCTATGTATATACTCAATCTCAAAAAAAGTTCTTCCAGTCAACTCACAAGAACATCAGAAAATATGTCCAACACTAACCAAATAGAAAATACCTAGTCAATGATCATAATTAAACAAAATTAGGGTAGGACCCAATCCAAATACAAAGTAGCACTTCTGGATCCCACAAACAATTCCCTTAATCATTGCAACCATTAATCTTCCCTATATCACTATTGTACTCATTTTGCCTAACTTCAACATGATGTAACTCTGTCTAATAAAATCTAATAGATAAGTGACATTAATTGAAGGTCTATACTATCCCATAGTACAATTATCTAAGCTTGCACACCTTAGTTCTATGCATACAATGCTCACTGATCAAAACTATGTGACTATACCCTGTTAACTACATCCTAGACTTAGTCATTTTTACAAAACTGAATATCCAAAACTGGATTGTAATACAAGCGACCATTCCAATGAGTAGTGTTGCCATAAATGAAAACCTATAAGCTATGCTGATTAGGCTACTTGACAACAATCTCCCCCTTTGGAATTGATGGTAACACTAATTTCAAAATGACTAAGTGCTCAATACCAAACTACTGACTAAGTGCATATTGTTCATACTTATTACTCCCCCTTTGACATCAATGGAAAAGGTGTACTAAAATAGTATCTTTATAAATATCAAAATTGTAGAACTACTCATAAAAAAATCATACCATGTGAAGTACATCTTGGAAAGAGGTTTCCAAGATCTTTTCCTCTACTATCCATGTCTTTACTAAGGTCTGAACAACATGAATCTAACCATTAAGAGAAAAAAAAGATATTTCTACGGCCTTCGGTACTATAGGCATGTCTTCAGTAAGAGATTTCTTTGCTTTCTCCATATCTGAAAGGTGTTTTTCCAGAATTGATAGTTTTGGAGTTATTAGACTCCTCAACACACTAAATCTTCCCAAAACTCTCCTTTTCTCAGTCTCAAGCACACCAAGTTTTTCTAATAGCCTGGACACTTCCTTTACAAATTAGAGACAATTTGCGAGAAGGACCCATAACTCTTTACCAATCCATCTAGAGTCCTTTTTTCATTCTCAATGATATTATCTATATCTTTTCAAATGCATAAGGATATTTATACAGTAACCATACACCTTTCTTCCATGAGTTATACAAGACATTTCTTCAGTAATAATATTGTCTAGTATACCCAAATCCCAATTGATTAACTTACACATTTATTCCAGCTTCTTCACCATGTACTCTTTTCTAGATCTAAATATTGCAGCCTTCTCTAAAGTGTTAAAGTGAACATCAAAGTCATCCAAGACTTTGTTCAAGTTGTCTACTATGTCATTTCGTTGGAAAGTGATAGGTATGGGTAGAATTTTGTTGATGCTATAAACTTCTCTTTCCAATACCTTTGACTTCTTTTCTATTTTCTGTTCTGATCTCTCCTTGGCCTTAGCAAAGGCTATGTAAGATAACCTAATTAGTTCATCCTCATCCATACCATCGACATCAACATTCATATGTTTATTTCTACTTTCCAATAATAAAGTTGAAGAAATAGTAATAGATACAATAGTTTCTTGTTTATGTTCAACCTTAGTTTTTGATTCCTTTATGTCCACAACTGTGGTTTCTTTTAGTTATTCCTTAGTGTCAAATTCCTTATCGGTCTCATTTTATTCACTGGTTCCATCAATAACAGTAATAGTATTAGTATTCCCTTGAAAAGGGTCACTTGTATCCTGCGAGGTGTCCAAAGACACAAGCACACCAGAAAAAAAGAAGCCTGATTGCTTGACTGTACTGAAAAATTGACTACTATCATCTCCATCCTTAGGTGAATCAATGTTCAATTTTGTAGGTTACAAGGACTCTCCTCTAAGAATAATTTTGAGATTAGTAGCCTTAGACTTAGGAGGTGAATACTTCTCAGGTTTTGTCTCCATTAGTACCTTATCAATAGCTTTATGTGTGTCCTCTATGACCTAATCATACTTCCTCACCATAATCTTTATTAGTATTTCTTTTATTCTCAATAGGGGTTTTATGGATTTCAATATTCTCTCACATTCATCATATGTGGCAATTGGTAGAATATCATCTATATCTTTCCTCCTTATCTGATCATCTTCTGTGAGTGCTAATTGTTTCCTTATTTACAATTTCTCATACAAATCCTTAGGAATACTACCTTCTCTTTCAATTAGATTCTTTTTGAATACACACATATGATCTATGACAAAATATTCAATTAGAATCTTATCTTTCTCATCATACCTCTCATAATACCTAGGTAGTTGATTGAGCTTTCCTTGATCAATTATTCTCTTTGCCAACATCTTTAGATCTGATTCCCAAAGATGTCTTTCCTCTATTTTCTTCTCTTCCACTTTCTTTTCCTCTAATTTTTCCTCTTTTACTTTAGGTCTCTATCTTTTAAGTGGTGAAATATTTTGGGAGGACCTTGTGCTTGTCTTAGGGATCTCTTCTATTTTCTCTACTCACGATGTCCTCTTGGGTGGTGTAGGTGTAGTATCAGGTACATCAATCATAGTAGAAGGTAGACTGATAACATTTTTAGTTTTTGGAGGTGGAAGGGTTGCATGAGCAGTGGTTTCCAATCAAGAAACACTTTTTGACATCTTTTTCATTACTTATTTCATTTCATCCTTGGTAATACTTTCCTTTTCTACAATATCATCAACTACATTCTCAACTTTCCTCCTTTCTTCTCTGGTTTGTTCTTCTATGATCTTGGATGATTTCTCTTCATATGTTCCCCATCTTTCTTTGGAAGGATTAGTCTGAGAAGGTAAGATGTGTTCTACTTTCATGGTTAGAAATTCTACACTGACTCCACAACCCATGGGGTAACTCCACTTCTTCCTAGGTTCTACTGCCTCAAAGCATAGACAATCAGTTTCAACCATGAAATAGATTGTATCCTTGTACTTTTCAACTATTTCTTTAGGTATTCTTACTCTCTCCTTCATTTTTCTTTGTAGAATTTTGAACATAGAAAACAACTCCCTATATACCCAAGTGCTATTCTATCTCCTATAACTGTTTGTGATTTGAATCCCAGTAGGTTCACTATCTTTCAATGCCCTAGGGTTCATTCTAGGAAATTTATGTACTATATGAATGCAAATATGCATCAATAGAAATCCAAACATGAATGACTTTGATTTGTCTCTCTTAATTTGCTTGACATTCTCCAGAAATTGTTGTCTCAGAACTTTGTAAAATCTATTTTACATTCTCCTTCGCCATCTTATAGGCCATCATAATGACTCTTGCAGAATCCAAATTAGGTTGGTTTCTATAATGAAGCTTATACCCTAAAATCATAGAAATCAACCTCACATCTTATTGAAAGATGTTGGCTATGGTCATTTCCCTCTTATCTCATCTAGAGTGTGTTAGGGTTTCAACCTGTTTCTTCATGTTCTTCTCCACAATGGGGATAGTAACCAAATTTTCCAATTCTATAAAATCATGTATCAACTTACTGGTAATCTTAACAGGTTGCTCACCTATCCATATAAACTTATCATGAACTCTGCTAAGAATAATCTTGATCCATTATTCTTCGTCAAACTCATAGAGTTCCGCCATTCACATAATACTGAGGTTTTATAAATGAGAGAACTCATCCTTCCATTTCCCATGCTCCTTGATCATGTCTTTCATCTCTTTGAACATCTCAAATTCTCCTAATGACTCATATTTATAGTGGATGTATGCCCTAATGTCTTCTACATGAAGCACACTATAGGGTGTTTTGTGAAAATGCACCTTGGGGATCATCTTTAGTAGACTTGAAGGGATGTTTCTTGAATTTATACCTCGCCTGTTCACTAACACCGAAAACCAAAAAAGTATCCATAGTAATAAAAAGATTGCAAGTAATCAAAATACCTTTTTCTTGATGAATCATAGTATGCATGCTTAATGGTTGTGAAAATTCCCTAGCTTCTTTTCTCGTTCCTCTAGTCTCCTTCAACTCTGCTCCAATTGTGAATATAAATGTCTAAGTAAATAAACTTGTAATTCAATAGGCACAGATAGAAACATTTCCCAATGAACTTATAAGGTTGCAAATGATCCAGTCAACCAAATTTCTTGCAATCATTCCATCTTGTGCATACAACCAAGCAATCTCAGATAGATACTCAATAAAAAACATATTTACTATCCATAAGCTCACAAAAGCTTATTCTGTATATGCAGGGGTTGGATAGATTCTTGTTAAATTTCTCCAAAGCTACCCCTAAGGCCATGCTTGGCCATTTAGGTTGATGTAGAAATATTAGGTGAGGGTTCAGTAGAATCTACTAAATCTTCCTGAACCCTAGGCTCACTATACTCCTTTGCTTTCCAAACTTTACCACTCTTCTTCACAAATCAACTGTCAAACTCTTCATGTATTTTTCCATACTTTTTCCAGCATCACAAACATTTTTCTTTACAAAAATAGCTGGTGGTCCTATGCTACTTGTATCATCATTATACTTGCAAAATTTTTCTATATGTGCTTGATTGTTACATTTATAACATGTACGAGATGATATACTCTTATTAACCCATAACCTGTATTTCCTTGTGATGTGTCCAAAGTTGTTGCACTTGTAACATGTAACATTAGTTGCTGTTTTGTCTCTGATGTAGGCTTATTTTGTGTGGGATTGATCAGGTTTTATACATTTAGTCTTCTTGTGTCCATATTCATAGAAATTGAAACAATAACTAGAAAAGGGCTTGTAAGGAGATTTTACCTCTACAATTCCTCTTCATGTGACCAACTTTTTTTCTTCCAAAGGATCTACCTCTGAAAGGTTTGATATTCTCCTCTAGGTTCTTCTTCTGTAGGTCTTTCTTCATTTGTCTTTTCTTTAGATTTCCTTTCTTGAGATTTAGAACATTCAACTTTATTAAAGCCAACTCTTGTCATGTCACCTTTAAGGTTTGGTCTTTCTCTCTATTCATCAATTTTTTCACTGCTTGCATGAATATTTTCAATGTGATTCCTAGCGTCAAAAAGTTCTCCTTTAATGATTTGGTTGTATTTCTCTAATTCATGATACTTGATTTTGTAGTCATCAATTTCAACCTACGTCTTTCCCATCTGAACATTTTCATTCTTTAAGATCTCTTTAATTTTGTTTTTTCCATCTCTCTCTTGTTGAATTTCTTTAGCCATATGAATAGAATTAGTTTCATTTTCCTGCTTCAATGCTTCTTTTTCTTGTTCAAGCTGCTTGATCTGATCAGATAAATGATTATCAGATTCCTCTTTTATCTTTTCCATAAGGTCTTGCCTTTGGTTCCTAGAAAGTTCAAGATGTTCCTTAAGCTTCTTAAAGAAACCCTCTGCTCTTCTCAATTTGAATTTCAAATCACCATTTTTAGCTTTAGCCTTATGAAGGTCTCCAAGTGCTGCCTCAAAGTTCTCTTCCAAGTGACTTGAATCCATTTGAATCTCCCTTAAGATGTTAGGCTTTCTCTCCAAGGGCCAAAATATCTAATACCAATTGTTAGGATTAAGTAATACTGAGAGGGGGGGGGGGGTGAATCAATATTCATCACTTTAAAAATAGATGTAACCAATTCAAACTTAACCATGCAAGTACAAAAATAAATAGAACATGTACATAAAGTAGACAACTCATAACATCATGATTTGTTGACGAGGAAACCATGGCTAAGGGAAAACCCGATGGGGATGATACCTACAAATAATGCACTAAGAGTATAGTTTCCTTGTTAGGAGACCTAGCCTGTTAGGAGCTGAAAATTACATTTAGTACATATTCCTATTAAAGGATAAAAACCCTGTTTGGGGTATATAATGAGTACACCACTCTTACAAAAGAAAAACTATTTTATTACAATGATCTATCAAAATGATCAATACAAGCATCTTCTATGCTTAAGTAGTCCCAGTTATAGCTTATATCAACTTTTGTTTGATTCTAACATCACAATGCATCTATGCATTCCACTAATTCTTGCATCATAGAACAACTCTACTTATATACTCGATCTCAAAAAAGTTCTTCCAATCAGCTCACAAGAACATAGAAATGTGTCCAACACTTAACCAAATATAAAATACATAGTCGGTGATCATACTTCAACAAAATTAGGGTAGAACCCAATCCAAATCCAAAGTAGCACTTCTAGATTTTGCGAACCACTCCCTTAATCATCGCAACCATTCATCTACCTTATATCACTATTGTTGTTAGAATAAATGAGAGGGAGGGTGAACCAGTTAGACTCAGTGCCCTCAGAAAATTATCCTACAGTTGAAAATTCCTCCAGATGTATAACAAAACAAATTCAATCATATAAAACTCAGCTCGGTGAAAATGTATTTTGTAAACTTAAACTTTCATCAATAGTGTTTATCGAATGTCAGTAAATTAATACTGTGATTACCAATCTAGGTCAATTAATTTTTTTTTAAAGTAAAATAAAATCCAAAAAATTCATACACATTGACACATATATTTTGAACGTGGAAACCCTGTTAAGGGAAAAACCACCTGGGACCGGTAACCCAAAATATTTTCACTCTTATGAAGTGAGCTCGGTGAGGAACCAACCCTGTAAAATGTTATAATGCACACTGTTAAATGTGACCTTGTTAGAGGATTTAAAACTAACAGTTCTCTCTTGACCAAACATTTACTATGGGGTCAACACAAAAACAATCAATATTCTCTGAATGTTATAATAAGGATTCACTATCCCACTCAGTTAAGAGATTTATCTATAAAAATGGTTAAACTGATACAGTAATGGTCTGATTCAAATAAAAATCTAATTTGTATATATTTAGGTATATTCTAAGTACATAATACCTGTAATCAATTTGTTCACTTTAGTTCAAATCATACTTTTTCTTCTCGGTAATCCTCTTTCCTCTATTTGCTCAGTGATGTCTCCAGAAATGCTCAGTTCTATCTTTAACCAGTTTGATCAGTCATGCATCAACTTAGCATGTATGCTTCAACATCTGTGTATGTGATTCACAAATGAATCTATTGCCTCTTATATAGACATCATGCATCATTTAATTTTCATCCTTTAGATCTTTCCACTTAATCTCCATCATTCATTTTTTTGCTTGATCCTTCCTCGACAATTGTGTTAAAAACACGTTTCACTCTCTGTCATCTAATCTTCCTTGAATTTTCATAAATGTTTGATCAAAAAAAAAAATTATCTTTTACGTCAAAATTATCAATTTCCAGATCAGCATCCAAGTCAGCCTCAATTATAATTAATTTATCAATCTTAGTATTAACCAGGTTTTGTCAGCAATCCCTTAATCTGTTATCACTGTTGCTCAGTATACACTACATTTTACTCGGTTATTACTGTCACTCGGTGTATACAAAACTCTTCATTTTACCGACCACATAAATATTGTTTGTTCTAGATCTTCAATACATAACAAATGTTTTCCACCATAATAACACTCAAATAAGTTGACATCAATGACAATACATTAACTGATAATGTTTATCATCACTTCTAAAACTCGGTTGAATATCAAAAAATGACTTCAAACATATAATCAGTTGTAGTTCATCAATCTCTCCCTTTGGCATTGATGGCAACACAATATGAAATATGTAGTATAAAATGCCATACCACAAATACCAAACTTTTTTTCTACAACTATAAAAATCATGTAGCTCTCCTTAGCTTGAATATAATCCATGTCAGAATAAACAAAATATGCATTATGCAGACTCTCCTTGTAGTTTTGACTTTCCAGCTCTTGAATCTCTCTATAGATTAGATATTTCTCTCCCTTTCTCTTTTGTCCCTTTATTTGATAGATATTTCCCTTTGCATTGCATGAAATTCTCTCCCTTATATTTCATAATGGATACATCTCTCCCTTTGACAAACATGCCAAAATAAAAAATATGCATCTCTTCAGTAGCCAAATGAAATATCTCTGATTTTCATTGTAGTAAGTACCTTTCAGTGTACGAATATCTCTGTGTTGGTCCAATTTATCTTTCCATCAACATGATTGATATTTTTATTTCATGTAGGTTGATGCAACCTCCTAATCTACTTAGTTACCAATAGACAAGGGACGAACCCCTAGTCTACCTCTCAAGTACTCAAATGTATCCTTCGGTAACAGTTTTTTGAATATGTCTACTAGTTGTTCCTTTGATTGTACATATTCCAGTATTAATTGTTTGTCTTGTATTTATTCCCTTAAATAGTGATACTTTATAGATATGTGCTTTGTCTTTGCATGCATCAAAGGGTTCTTTGAAATATTTATAGCACTTGTATTATCACAATAAATCATATGTGGTTCGGTGATCTCCTCATTCACTCCTTTTAGTAGTTGTTTTATCCATGCTATATTAGATCAATTTGTAGAAACAACAACATATCATGCTTCTATAGTTGACTGAGATATGCACCCTTGCTTCTTGCTAATCCAAGTAACTAGTCTTTCTCCAATAAAGAATGCTCCACTAGTAGTACTTTTTTGTCATCTATATTCCCAACCCAATCAACATGTGTATAGATTTTCAGTTAGAATTTTACTTCTCTTTTATACCATATTCCATAATCCTTAGTATTCTTCAAATTTCTAAAAATTCTTTTTATAGTGGGCATATGTGATTCCCTGGAGTTAGCAGAAAATCTTGCAACTATTCCAACTATATGTGCTATGTCTGGTCTTGTGTGAACAACATACATCAATTTACAATTCATATATTTGTACAAGGTTTGATTTACCTCAGGGGTCTTGTCTTATTTTTTCAGTTTGCATCCTCTCACCATAGGTGTTCTGACTGGTTTTGATTCCTCCATTTTGAATGTCTTTAGTACTTCCTTGATGTATTTTGATTGAGTAATGTATATTCTTGCAGTTTGTTGTAAAATTTGCAATCCTAGAAATTTTTTGATCTAACCAAACATTGACATCTCAAATTCTTTCCTCATTTCATCAGCAAAGGAAGTGCATAAGTTATCATTTCCTCCAAATATGATATCATCAACAAATATTTCAGAAATAAGTGTCTTATCATCATTTCCTCCTTTTAAATACAAATTGTTGTTGTCACTTGTTCTAATAAATCCAATACTTATAGGATATGAATGAAGTCTTTCGTACCATGCTCTTGGTGCTTTCTTCAGTCCATATAAAGCTTTATGTAACTTACATACCATGTGTGACTGACCAGGATCAACAAATTCCCCAGGTTGTTCAATGTATACCTCCTCTTCAAGTATTCCATTCAAAAATGTGGACTTCACATCCATTTGATATACCTTGAATCCTTTATATCCAGCATATGTAAGTTGCATTCTTACTCCTTCAAGTCTAGCAACTGGTGCAAAAGTCTATCCATAGTCAATTCCTTCTTGTGCATACCCTTTGCAAACCAATCTTGCTTTATTTCTAATTAAATTCCCATCTTCATTCAATTTTCTTCTAAAAATCCATTTGGTGCTAATGATATTTTTATCACTTGGTCTCAGTACTAATGTCCATGTCTTATTATTCTATATTTTCTCAATTTCCTCATTCATGGCATTAAACCATTCTTCATTTTCTAATGCATCTCTAACATTCTTAGGCTCAAATTCACAAATTAAACAAGTGTCATCTCTGAACTTACTTCTTGTTAATATGCTTGCTCTTTTATCTCCAATGATTTGATCCCATGGATGGTGTCTTTTAACAGATCTAGAAAGTACATGTTCAGTTCTTGGTCCTTCATCATCTTCTTCAGTATTTGCATTATTTTTAGGTTCATGATCGTCTGTTTTAGCATTTTCCTGATTCTCAGCCTCTGCTACATGTTTCTTGGTGACATTACTTTGTTTCCTAGTAACATTAGTCCATTTCCCAGTAATGATAGTCATCTACGTTGGTATAGTATCAGGTTCTTCCTAGTAAACAAATTTAGTGTAATCTTTAGGTTCTTTCACGCTGTGCTCATCATTTGTCTTAGCAAATTCATCAACTTTCACATTTGCACTCTCAATGGCTTTTTTAGTTGCATTGTTCAAACATTTGTAAGCTTTACTCTTAGTAGAATATCCAAGAAATATTCCTTCATCACTTTTCAAATAAAATTTTCCATTTCTCTCATCTTTCAGAATATAACACCTACTACCAAATATTCTAAAATTACTTACATTCGGTGTATACCCATACCATAGCTCATAAGGTGTTTTGTTTGAATCTTTCTTCAGTTGTACTCAGTTTAGTGTGTATATTGCTGTGCTGACTGCTTCTCTCCAATATGTTTGTGAAAATCCTTTCTCAATCATCAATGTCCTAGCACAATCAACAATTGATCTGTTCCTTCTTTCAGCAATCTCATTCTGTTGTGGCATCCTCGGTGTAGAAGCTTGTCTTTTGATTCCATGCTCATTACAAAAGTTAGTGAACTCATCAAAAATAAATTCACCTCCTCTATCAGATCTCAAACACTTCAGATCTCTATCAGTTTATTTTTCCACTTTAGCTTTATACCACTTAAACATCTTAAATGCTTATGATTTTTCTTTTAGGAACATGATAGCCATCATCCTAGAGTAGTCGTCAACAAATCAAATAAAATATATGTCTCCATAATATATTTTTGTTCTCATTGGTCCACATAGGTATGTATGTACTAACTCCAAAATATCATTAGATGAAAAATTCTTGCTCTTTAAACTAGATTTTGACATCTTTCCCATTTGACATTTTTTGCACATTACATGGTCTGGTTTAGATAAGCTCGTTAAGCCTCTACATTTTATTTTTCTACTAATCTTAACCATATTGTCAAAGTTTACATGAAAAATTCTTTAATGCCATAGCCATATATCTTCATTCTTTTCCAATAAACAAGTAGTTTTAGCTATCTCAAGATAGAATAGGTTACCTTTAGATTGTTTATCAGTACCAATCAATTTTCCTTTTCCATCATAGATTCTTTCTTTTCTGTTCTCAAATGCAACTCAGTGACCTATGTTGTTCAACTATGAAACACTTAACATATTGTAGTTAAGTCCTTTTAACCAATAAGCATTTTCACATTTGATTTGATTATTCAACATAAAAGTACCTTTTCCTTTCACTTGACAGGGAGTATCATTTCCGATTCTTACCAATCCTCCATCATAATGTTCAAGAAATTCAAATTTTCCTTTATCACCAGTCATGTGATGTGTACAACCACTATCAATAACCCAAATATCATGTTTACTAACTTTAGAGATAAGTTTTGTTTCTACATACCTTTCATCCTCATCTGAATCATCTTTCAATGCTAAAAACATTGTCTCAATATCTTCATCACTGTCAGAGTTACTCTCATTAACTTTATCTTCAGCAATGTAAAAAGATTTCTTACCTTTATCTTTGTATTCTTGGTTATCTCTTCTGTCATACTGTCTATTACTTTTGAATTCTCGGTCATCCTTTCTGTGATTAGATCTATCATTTCTATCATCATTCTTTTTGTTAGGGCATCTTGCAACAAAATGGCCAATCTCTTTACAGTTAAAACATATCAAAGGTAGTTTACCTTTATATCTTCCTTTACTATTAATTATTTTTCCTGATTATGTGTTTTCTACTAGATTTAATAATTTTTAAAGTAGATATAAATGCAAATTTCATAGATGGTACAATACTGTTGTCAAAGTTATTCAGCTCAAAAGAAATCAATCTTTGAACAAGACTATCAATAGTGATGCTATTTCTAGGTGCTGCTCTCATTTCATGTATTACAAAGACTCTTATAGAATAAATAGGCAATAGAGTTCTAAGAATCTTACTCACAATTTTGTCTTCATCAATGGTTCCACCAGATCCTCGAATAACATTCACAACTTCTTTAAGTTGAGTACTGTATTGTGTGATGTTTTCTCCTTCATTCACATGTCATCAAAATTTCCATGAAGGCTCTCATGTTTGGCTCTCAGTACATTCACATCTCCTCCATAAAATATTGTAAGATGATCCACATCTACTTGTAGTTGTACAATTCTTGATGTCCTTAAATTCAGAATCGGTAAGTGAAGAGGCAATATCCACCATGATAAGGTTATTCTCATGTTTTTCTTTCAACCGATTTACTGTCAAAGGTCCAGTAGGTAATATGAATTCATTGTCCAAAAAATCTTCAATGTTGCTAGCAATTCCTGATAGGTATAATCTCATTATTATTTTCCATGTATGGAAGTTGTCTTTGTTCATCTTAGGTGCATCTCTCTTACACATCTTGTGATCTTTAGCTTAAGTCCTTGAAAACTTTCTTCTAGGCACTGTATGCTCCCTGATAAGCACTACACACTCTGATACCAATTGTTAGAATAATTGAGAGGGGGGGGGGGGGGGAATCAATTAGACTCAGTTCCCNGGGGGGGGGGGGGTGAATCAATTAGACTCAGTTCCCTCACAAAATTATCCTATATTCCCAAATTCCTCCAGAGGCATAACAAAACAAATTCAATCATATAAAACTCAGCTCGGTGAAAAAGTATTTTGTAAACTTAAACTTTCATTAACAGTATTTACCAAATGTCAGTAAATTAATACTGTGATTACCGATCTAGGTCAATAAAATAAAGTGTAAAGTAAAATAACAATCCAAAACATTCATACACATTGAAACATAGATTTTAAACATGGAAACCCTGTTAAGGGAAAAACCACTTGGGACCGGTAACCCAAATTATTTTCACTCTTCTGAAGTAAGCTCAGTGAGCAGCCAACCCTGTTAAATGTTACAATGCATACTATTAAATGTTACCTTGTTAGAGGATTTAAAAATAACAATTCTCTCTTGACCAAGAATTCACTATGGGGTCAACAAGAAAACAATCAACATTCTCTGAATGTTATAATAAGGATTCACTATCCCACTCAGTTAAGAGATTTATCTGTAACAATGGTTAAACTGATACAATAATGATATGATTCAAATAAAAATCTAATTTGTAGATATTCAGATCTATTCTTAGTACATAATACCTTTGATCAATTTTTTCACTTCAGTTCATATCATACTTGTTCTACTTGGTAATCCTCTTTCCTCTATTTTCTCGGTGATGTCTGCAGAAATGCTTGGTTCTATCTTTAACTAGTTTGATCAATCATGCATCAAATTCACATGTATGCTTCAACATCTATGTACATGATTCACAAATGAGACTCTTGTCTCTTATATATACATCATGTATCATTTAATTTTCATCCTTCAAATCTTTCCGCTTAATCTCCATCATTCATTTTTATGCTTGATCCTTCCTCGACAGTTATGTTAAAAACATGTTTCACTCTATGTCGTCCGATCTTCCTTGAATTTTCATAACCGTTTGATCAAATAATAAAATTTATCTTTTACCTCAAAATTATCAATTTCTAGATCAAAATCCAAGTCGGCCTCAATTAGAATTAATTTCTCAGTCTTAGTAATAACCAGGTTGTGTCGGAAATCCCTTACTTAGTTATCACTGTTGCTCGGTATACACTGCATTTTACTCAGTTATTACTGTCACTCAGTGTATACAGAACTCTTCATTTTACTGACCACATAAACTTTGTTTGTTCCAGATCTTCAATACATAATTTTTTTTTCCACCATAATAACACTCAAATAAGTTGACATCAATGACAATGCATTAACTGATAATGTTTATCATCACTTTTGAAACTTGGTTGAATATCAACAAACGACTTCAAACATATAATCAATTGTAGTTCATCAGTTGTACTATCTTCACCTATATAATAAACTTTAAAAGACAAGAGAACTTAACTGAAGGTCTATACTATCTCATAGTACACTTCTCTAAGCTTGCATACCTTAGTTCTATGCATAGAGTGCTCACTGATCAAAACTGTGTGACTATACCCTATTAATTGCATCCTGGACTTAGTCATTTTTACAAAATTGGATATCCAAAACTAGATTGTACTCCAAGAGACCATACCATTGAGTATTGTTTCCATAAATGAAAAATTATAAGCTATGATGATCAAGCCACTTTCCAACAGAGCTATGGTTGAAATTGAGATAGGTGTGAAACTGAAATGTTTGAGATCTGATAGAGGTGGAGAGTTTACATCTAGAGATTTTTATGCATACTATGAAGAGTATGAAATAACGAGATAAATTTATGCTTAGAGGAATCCATAGAAGAATGGAATTGTAGAGAGAAGGAACATATCAATTATTGACACTACAAGGATTATTATGATTGAAGAAAATATTTCACATATCTATTGGAGATAAGTTGTTAGCACTAATGGTTACACATTCAACTAAGTTCAAATCAAGCATGGTACTGGTAAGACTCCTTATTAACTTTGTTATGGTCATATTCCTACTGTGAAGTATTTTAGAATCTTTAGAAGAAAATGTTACATTAAGAGAGATGAAGATTTAGGAAAGTTTGATCCTAGAAGTGATGACCGAATATTTATTAGATGTTGTATAAAGAGAAAAACATAGAAATGTTACGATCATAGAATGAGAAATATTATTGAGAGTGATAATGTGAAAGTGGATTAATTTTTTCAGAAACTAGTTAGATCTTGGAGTTATGAATCAAGTGAAGAAGAAGGAAGTCAGATTTTGCAAGCACAGAATCAAAATTAGAATCAGAATGGATCGATAGAATAGAATGAAGAAGTCAGAGATGAGGAATAGTTGGAAACACAAGAGTCTAATAAAAATTCAAATCTGAAGACTTCGAGGTATGTAAAGCTAAATCATTTTGAAAAATTAGATTATTGGTGAAAGAAACAAAGGTGTTCAAACTAGAGGAAGGGTTGCCACAAATGATTTTTTATTTATTTATGATTGAACCCAAAGATGTTGATGAAACATGAAAAGATGAAATTTGGTTCAAAACCGTGGAAGAAGAATTGGAATTGAAATGAATAAGAGATGGATTCTTATTTCTAGACGTATGGACAAGAATGTGATTGGTACTAAAAGGGTATTCCAAAAAAAATTGAAGGAGGATGGTGAAGTGATTAATAAAAAATCCATACTTGTTTGTAAGGGATATTATCAAATGGAAGGTATTGATTTTGAGGAGACTTTTTCTCCTGTTGCTATAATTGAAGTTGTTAGAATGTTTCTTGCATATGCTACTTACAAAAATTTCAAAGCATATAATATGGATGTTAAGTCTTCATTTTTGAATGAAGAGTTGGAAGAAGAAGTCTACATTGAGAAATTAGATGGTTTTTCCTTGACTAATTATGATGACATGGTTTTCCATTTGAAGAAATCTTTATATGGACTAAAGCAAGCTCCTAGATTGGTGTCAATAAAGACACCACTAATAATAAATTGTACTTAAAAATTATTGATGATAATATTTTTATTGTTGAAGTCTTTGTGGATGATATCATTTTTGGTGGAAATGACAAGATAATTAAGGAATTAATGATGAGATGAAAAAGGAATTCGAGATGTCTATGATAGGTGAGATGAAATTCTTTCTTGACTACAAATTACACAAACAGATAAAGGTATTTTCATTTCTCAGTCTAAGTATGTGAAACAATTTTTGAAGAAATTTGGTATGGAAGATTCAAAACCTATTGGTATTCCTATGATTACTGGTTGTAAATTGACAAATATTGAAGATACACCTAATACAAACTAGATTAGATACATATCAATGATCGGTGGATTGTTATACTTGACAGAAACAAGACCAAACATTATGAATGTTATTTGTATTATTGCTAGATTTCAATCAAAACCAAAGGAGTGATGACATTATTTTTCCATTAGTATACTTAGATGAAAAACATAGACAGAATACATTACCGGCAGACAGCAAGCATCACTGGTGAACCACAAGCAGTACCAGTGAATTGCAAGCATACCCGACAGGACAAAGATTTTTGAGAAAAATCTAAGTATAAAATTGACAAGCTTCACCAACGAAGACAAGCTTCACTGACGACACAATTTCCAAAACAACCCGACAGGAATAGACAAGCATACACAATGACATGTTCAGAGAAAGGAACACCAATGACCAAGAACACTGACCGTCAGAACTGATAGTCAGAAAAGCCGCAAAATGTGGATCTGATTTATACACGGTGGATAAAATAAAGTTATTCTTTTTTTAGAATTGTTTTTTTGTTTTTTATGGTCATGCAAGCTTTATGTAAATTCTTTAAAGCATCCTAACAGATCTAAAGCATATCTAACTACAGATCAAGATCAAGTTGTATATCTTTATCTTGAGTTAACGTGCGAATGCATGAATCAAGAATTGGACCTAAGCCAGTATAAATAGATGTTCATACTCAATTGTGAGAACATGAATTATTAATAATTGATAGCCATGAAGAGCATCTAAGGAGCAGAAGGTAGAATTCATGCAAAAAGTAGAAACAAAGTATATCAATTATCAAGAACACATAGAGGCTACCGATGAGAAGAAAAAGGTAATACTCAATCATGGAAGGATGATTAATAGTATTTTTGGAGCTTTATAGGATCTATTATCAGTAATTGAAGATTGCATTTATCATCAGATCAAAGAATTATGTAGTTGCATTCTAACAAGTGCATCACATCTAAAATCCTTTTGTAGAAGGTGGACTTAACCATCCTCTGTAAATCTCTTAACAGAGTGCACACTAAACAGTGTTGTTGAAAGCTAAAAATGAAGTAGATCTTAACAGGTCTCTACTGTAATACTCCTAACAGGGTAGGTCATTAGAAGTGACCAAAATTGTAAGCCTTAACTGGCTCTTCTTATCTACAGATAGTGAAGTTTGTGGGTAACAATCCCCACCGCAGTTTTTACTTCCTTAACAGGAGTTTTCTATGATATCATATCTTGTGTCATGTGTTATCTATTTTCATGAATTTTTCTATTATTTTTACATATCAAAAAGAATGTATGATATGATTTCATATGCATAAAGAAAGATGAACTGCTAGATAAATTAATTTACAAATTGACCAAAAGGGTTAATGGGCTAACCAAGAAAAGTTTTAGAGGTACTGATTCACCCCTCCCCTCTCAGTACATCATCTCAATATAGTTCAAACAATTGGTATCAGAGCACAGTCTCTATCTTAAAAATCTTAAAGACTTGAGAGAAAAGATCAGAGCAATGGATAAGTTCAGACTGGATATGACAATTGAGAATGAGCAGTTACAGATGCAAATAAACTTTGAGCAGTATAAGGAGGTGAAGTTAAAGCTAAGAAAACATCTTGATGAAAGATAGATTATGGCAACTAGGCTGAATGAGAAAGACTACAAAGAGAAAGAAATACTAGAATACTTTGAAACAGTAGAATCATGATTGAGAAAAGCTTCAGATGCATCAGTTGAAGAAATTACAAGTATGCAAGAGATCAATCTACATCTGACAGATCAAATCAAGATGCTGCAAATTGGTCAAGAGACTCAAATGGTAAAAATGATTGAC
>MU226282.1:1457073-1476080 GCA_018584345.1 Thuja plicata
TATATATATATTGAGTAACAGAGGTTGAAAATATTATTGCTGATGAACAATACATTGATGGATTTGGATCTTGAGTTCGTTGGTGATGCTAGGATTTATGAGGCACTCAATGCTGCTTGTTGATGTTTCTTGATAATTTTATGATCATTTTTTTGGCTCACATTGGTTGAAGTGATTGGGTTGCATGATTTTCATGTAACATGTTAGTGTTCTTCATTTGGTCTTAGTTGACCTGATGATGTAATGTGCTGCAAAGGTTTAGAGCATGATTGGTGGATTTGAGCATGTTCAAGGATGTTGATATGGATCATTGCAATGTCCTCGCCAACATTCCATGGATCACATTGAGGATTGAATTGTAATTTATTATTTTTTTGTAATTAGGTCCCTGGCTGACCTAGTTGAGATGAGTTGATGAATTATATTTAAAGATGTAATCATTTGATTTTGTGAAAAAGTATGGAGGGAATAGATGTATGGACATATGGATTAACTAATTTACATGGTGTTGTATGAAGAGGTATGAGTGGAATATGAAATAAGTTAGAGATTTATGAGCTTCATTGGAATTTTTTTGGCATAACAGATACTATTAGTCAGTTCATATCTTGGGACTATAATTCCTCCGTGATCAGTAATCATATTGTGTTGTAGGACAACTAGCCTTCTTAAAATAGTGTTTGAGCAGTGAGATCTAGATAGTGTTCCTGAATACATGCGCATTCCCCTTTTTTAATACTCCTAATAGGGTACAATATTTATTGAGTGCACTCATCTTATGGGCTCTATCTCCACTATGGTTTTTCCCCTAATAGGTTTCCACATAAAAAATCTTGGTGTTATGTGTTTCTATTGTGTTGAGATCTTGCTTTCATGTGATCTGGGATTAAAGTTTATAAGTTGGTTAAAATTTATTGATATTGTGGTACAACTCATTCACCCCCCTCTCAGTTGTGTGTGTGTTTATTAAGGTCTAACAGGTTTTTCTCTTTGGTTCTTTTGGAAAAGGGGAAGAAAATTAAACAAAAACTAAGGTGATGCATCAAAGATTTTGAAACCTTGTGAGTTTACCAATAGAAACAATAAGAACATCAAACTCCAGAAATGAGCACAGAATGCCATAGACTCTTCATTATTGGAAAAAGAACATGATGGCTAGATCCTAGATATAGGGAAAAATATTCATATCTTCCTATGAGAAACACCCGCCAAGGATCACATGGAATGTTCCCATTATCCCACTAAAACAACTATTATAGAGGAAATTTGTTAACAAAATGGAATCATATAATTCCATATTAAAAACATTGGAAGAGTAACTATTCATCATCCAACAATTTTCAAGTTACCGACGAATTATAAGATCCTGAAATAACAAATAATAGCTACAATCATTCAGTATTGACACATAGCCTTGAAATCATTCACAAAATAGAGGAACAAATACAAAAAAGGAAAAATAGGCATAGTCCAGTATATCTCCTCTATTGATCATGTGAAAATTACAATGCCCGAGTCTGAAAAATGAAACTGCAACTATTTATAAGTGTTCTTCTATACAACAAACCAAAGGCTCCTAGAAAAAAAATTCTAGATCTAACTGAACTCCCAAATTCTGAGCCCTTTTACAATGTTTCCATTGACTTTTTAAGAAAGAACTCCTTCAATCAAATTTAAAAAATTCTACCGAAAGGAGGCTCTACAAATGTTCCATGTGGAAGAAATCATCACGACAGTTACTACAACTTTCTCAGCATGTCGATCTCTACATCATTATTCTTCTTCTATGCACACAACATGGATGCCACCTATGCCTTTTCAAATTCATCGACATCATGATGGAATAAATTCCTAACTCACTCATAAAGATTATTCCTTTTTTGCACGTGTGTAGCGGTTGCAACCTCGAATCAAGTCTGCATTGGGATTCTCCATTGGATGAAAAATTGGTATCTTTCCATGCAGGATGTGGACCACACCACATTTTTCAATGATGTGACTGTAGATTGGGAATGTGGCATGCTGGAAAGATTTCTAGCAAGAAATATCTCTTCCTTTTCCTCAAAAGTTCCATGGTATTGACATGTGGTGCTCTTTGCAGATAGCGCACTTGAAAGGTGAAAGATTTTGAAGGAAATGAGCCTGTGGACTTGGTAAAATTGCACCATTTCAATATTTTTCTACCCCAACTTCGCAGGGTCATAAATTTTAGCTCGTTGGTTAAAATTTAGAATGCCATACCTTGTTGGAAAGGTCTTCCAGAGATCTAGAATTCGTCCTTTAGAACATGTCAATCCAAGGGACAAATAATATTTTTGACCACAAATTACACTCTAAAGGCCTCCGAAAATGCACTTTTCTGAAACATAGGAAAATACTATTTTTTTTTAAAAATTTTTTCCCAATTCTTCCCATTCTGTTGCTTTTGTACGATTTCAAATCACCTGAATTTCCTTTAGAATATTGAGGTAGATAAAATCTAAATTTTAATGACTCATAGGGGATCTCATTCTACTCAGAAAGAACCTTAGAATCTCTAGTTTTGCAGACCAGAATGCCATATCCATTAAGCACATAGTAAAAAATAAAGGAGCCTCATAAAATAGACCTGCCTCAAAACTAGATAAGATGAAATAGCTTGTGCAAGAGTGTACTTTGAGGAAATCTATAACTAAAGAAGACATTCCCTTAAGGAGAATCCAACGTGTGAAATGAAACTTCTTTGAAAAAGAAAACTCCTAGCCTACTATGTATAAAGATTTACATAAAATTACATTAAACGAAGTCATTGACTTGCTTGTTGAAGTAACTTCCCTTCCTCACTAGCTTATGGTATTTCACTTTCTTTTGGAAAGATAACTATAAAAGAAAGCTTGGTCAAGGGATTTACCTCTATCCCTATTAGGAGTAACCTTATTAAAAGATTTCAAACCCTAATTAAAGAGTCATCTGGTAAAAGGTTTTACAATTCAGACATGTTAGGATCTGCCCGGTTAAGGAATTTGGCTTGATGAAGCTATTAGGAATAAAAACTTAAATGTTTTGAGAAAGTAGCACTTCCTTTTCTTATACAAATATATTTAAAGCTCAATCTCTTCTAAACATATAAAAAATCTTCTCTCTTCTGTCTTCTCTCTTGATTGCACCTCTGCATCCATGATCTACACTTGTTTGTTTCATCATTTTACATATTTATACAATAAAAGTATATTAGGGAAATTAAGCGCCTTAAAAAATGTTTTAAAATATTTCTCTCTCAATGACCTATCCCTAAAATGTTTTATAAACCTAGAACACTTTCTAAAAAACTTAGGTCATCATTCTAATTCATCGCCCATCTATTTGACAAAGAAAAGTCAAACCAAAATACGTTCTTCAATGTTATATCATAACCTCCAATAAATTTGATCTCAATGATAAAAAAATGCCAAATCATCAATCCTCGTCGATAAAAAAAACACCACAAACCCTTGAACACATAAATAATTACAAAAAAATGGTGCAATCATAACCTCCAATAAATTTGATCTCAATGATAAAAAAATGCCAAATCATCAATCCTCGTCGATAAAAAAAACACCACAAACCCTTGAACACATAAATAATTACAACAAAATGGTGCAATATCACCAGTCAAGGATCTGATTGATTGTTCTAAAGAACAATGTTAACTCTTTGCTGAACAACCTTCCGTCACTTTAAATTTTCCTTCTGATCATCAAAACATGATGTGGTCATAACCAAAAACTCATGAAATATTCATTAAGATAAACATATTATGACCAAAACATATGAATTGAAACACTATTGACAAAATCATCAAAACATTCTTCCCGTACAACATCCTGTTCTTCCTTTTAACTGTCAACCTTCAATCAATCATAACTCACTCAAAACATAATATAAATATTTTCCATCATAGGCATAGCATCTAGAGACATCACTTAGTCTTCTTGTATAATCACACACTCAGTTTCATACTAAAGCTCATAATTTAATCTCTTTAACATACATCATCATAACAACATAAGAAAATACTAAGTTGACATCAATGAAAACATCAACATCATTACTAAGCATCTTACCAAACACATAAAATATCAACATCAGGTATGCTAATAGGTTTAAGTTGACATTAATAGCTTTAGAACCAAAAATAATATATATTTGTAGCAACATTAACACAAAAATATAGATGAATGTTGATATAAAAAGTGATATGCGATATGCAAATGCGATCTGTTGATGTATATAGAGAAATGATATATGTAACTTAGTGACTGTATCAAGAGATATTTTTACTTTATCAAGAACTATAGTTCATTCATATACAAATGCAATTCTGATAGTTTAATTTTTTATTTTATACTTTGGCTACAAGCCATCTTTTAGTTGTAAGAACTAGTTTTTGTCTTTTGGCAGTGAACCAACCGACAGTGAGCCTCATCGACAACAAGAAAACCCTTTATTTATTAACCAGTTACCTAATACTTGAGAGTTAACCCTCTCCATGGATTTTCGCATCTTGGGTTTCCATGATGATAATTATGGTATAATGTGTTATGTGTTATTTACTTTCTACTCCTTTTTATCAAGTATAAATTATGTTATGTGGACATCTATTTAAAAATTTTCAAAATTTTAAGGGAATACTCATTCACCCATCCCCTCTTAGTATTTTAGATGTTCAAAAACTGATATCATAGCTAGTTCCTTTTGAATATTCTAATAGATCGAAGGAGCCCCAAAAGGTCGAACATACAATGTGTAGATCTACCATGGATTAGGATGATCTCATGTCTATGTTTGAATATCTTGAAATTATTGAAGATGAGAATAAGGAGTTCTTAGAAAATATTAAAATGGTGAATGATTTCATTCAAAATATTAAAGATTAGAACCAGAAATTTAAGCTAAGGCATAAAGATGTTAGTAATGAACTCAAGTTAGCGAATGAGGCTATTATTGACCTAAGAGTTAAAAGAGAAGAAGATGAAAACATCAAGAAACAATTGAATAACATGATCAAGAGTAAATATGATGAATGTAAGAGGCTAGAGAAAGAATTTATTTCTCTAAAGTTTGATTCAGAATAATCAAAGAGGGAAGAAGACAAATTTAGAGCTAGCTCCAAAAATATTGATGAAATACTAACAAATCAAAGATCACCAACAATCAAGCTGGAAGGCTTAGGTTTTAAGACCGACGAATGCTCAAAAGATAAACTCATAGAAAATAATGAATATGATCTGGTAAAAGAAGCTAAAGATGAAATTATAGATAAAGAAAAAGGTAGGGCTTCAGTAGAGAAATAGGTAAGTAAGAAACCCTATTATTTTAATTTTCATTGCTTTAATTCTTACAAATTAGGTCATAAAACATCAAACTATAGAAGTAGAACAAATCTAAAAGATAGATCTTATTCTGAAAATTTTTTAAATGCAATATTTATGGTCATAAAGCTAATTAGTGTAGAAATCCAAGAAGAAGCAACCAATTTTCTAGTTATTGTTATACTTATTATGCATATGGATATAAGGCTAACCAATGCAGGTCAAGGAAAGATAAGAAAACAAACTGGTATTTTAAGTGGAATAAAATAAGACAATTTTTTTTGTAAATCTGGTGAGGTCAAGACAACCAAACCTATGAATAAGATCAACAAAGATGAAGTCAAGGAAGAGATGAAAAATATCTAGAGAAAGAAATAGGATATTGGATCCAGCTTTGATTTAAGCTCCAATACAAATCCTTGCATCGGCAATTACCAACCCCTTGATTGATATTCAGGGGGAGAATAGTTCCAAGGTTGTGTCCTCCCTTGCAAAAGTGAAACAACCATAAACATATTAGATCTACTCCATATGAGGAGTTACTGGTAAAAAGAAACAACTTATGAATATTTGATGATGTCATTTCCATTTAATGAAAAAGGTAACGAGACTTATGAAGCATTCATTACTTGAAGCACATTTAATTTGAATTTGGAATAAAAGAAGTTTTCAAGTCATTTATTCACCAAAGAAAATAGAGTTTTGAAGAGCTAAGGAGTGAAAGTAGGTGACACGTGAACAAGGGTTTTACAATTTGCAATGAAGGTATTTATCTATGTTTTTATATACAATTTCCACCATGGATTCTCTTGCTACTACTATTTTGGTAAATGCATTTGCTGAGCCACGTCCCGAGTTCAAGAAATTCCTAGATATTTCAATTGAAAATGATATGGCCGAGTGTCTATAAAGAATCCATCACGATATAACATTTGTGGTGGATGCTAGAATTTATTTGCATACGAAGTTGGATGAATTTGACCACACTAAATTATTAGATTTATGGGACAAAGAATTTTCTGATAAAGATTTGAATGATAAACCATAGTTTAGAGTTTTGGTGGAAAAGAAGTTGGATGTATGGAACAACTTACTATACTTATATCATTATGACAAATAGGCCAGAATGACAATAATGACAATTAGCAGGTTTCATGATATATTTCTATGGCTAGATGAATCACATCTAATCAACAATGAAATAATGAAAACTGTTATAGGGTTAAATGATATCAACATTTTACCAAAAGTAAAAGCAATAAAGAACAAAGAATTTGAAAATCTCACCAAAGCAGTTCTTGATAGCAGGTCTCTGGCTGTTCAAACAGTTAAAAACCATATGGTGAAATTTGCAGGTTAGGTGATAGGAAACAAGGTCTACTACTCCAATCAAGAGAATTTAATTTATGCTACTACATTGTTCATGGCTTATGATATAGTCATAAAAAAATTTGACTATGACCTCTTTGAGCCCATCAATGAGAAATTTATTGAAAACCTAAATCAATGCAAGATGAGAAAGAAGAATGTTAAGATCCAATTTGGAACGCTATCTCTGTGTTTGTTATCTAATTCAAGAACACTTTTCCTAGTCAAGGTCTACTTATTTGGTCAACTGATCAATTGGAAAAAAACTAGATTGTTAAGAAACAAAGTGTAAAAGAGTCACTTCTCAGGAAAAATAATTTGCATCCTTTTTTATCTATAGTGCAATACACAATGCACAACTAGGATAGGATTCCCAGGTATGTTGTAGATAAGTATAAGAATGATATCACTTTCATTGTTACTATTGATAAATGTATAATGGAAGCACTTATACCAAGAACTTAGTGGATACTGACAATTGGATATGAAGTTTTAGAGGAATTTGGTTCATCATTTTTAAAAAGTAACCCTAGAGAGTCTGGTGGATACCTCTAAGAAGAGGTTTGGTACTATTGATGAAAATTCCAATAAATTGATCAAAGAACAGATTTCTAAGGAAATAAAAAAGAAAGTTCAAAAGAACATGAAGGAGATCGAGGCAAAAGGAGGCATGAAAAATGAAGAGCTTATTGATCTTAAAAGGATCACTTGGAGTGTTTTCGGTAGCTCTTTTGACACCTCTAAAAAGATAATTTCTCCTCTAGTTGTAAATATTGAGAAGACCAAAAAATAAATCCCATCCAATAAGAGGAAGAAAGATCTTCCCTCCCCTACTCCATCCAAGAAGATGAGAATAGTAAAACCAAAGACACCAAGGATAATCCCATTTTGGTAGAATCTAGAGAAGAATTAGATAAGGAACAATTCTGGATTGAGGTCTAGGAGAAGAACCTGATAAAAAGGTAATCCACGATCTCCTTGATGTAGATAATTTGTTTGATATTATTTTAGATGGTAGCATAGATGAAGTTGGTAGTTTATATGAGTCAACCTCTTAAAAAAAAATTAAAATATTACACAAGCATTTGTACAGTATTGTCCTAGATTTGATGTAAATATATATAACATTAGAAAAGACATTCTAGATACTCTATGGGTAGGATTAAACATAATCCATACAAAGAAAAACAAATAAATAAAGATATCTAAGCACATCCATTACTAAGGTTTCCAATATTGTAAAGAAATAATTTAGAGAAAGTTTTGCAATAATTATTAGAGATGAGGTAGGAAGGACAAGAAAAAGGGTACACATTCTCATGGATAAGAAAAGAGATGCAATTTAGATGAAGGAAGAAATTATTAGTGAATTGAGTATCTTGGAAGGTAAGCTAGGTATGTGTTCCAGTGATGATAATGAAGATCCCACCAGTCTTTTTCCCAAATACAACAACGAGGAAGTTTACATACTTGATGAAAATCCTCCAGATATAGAGCATGTACGCTCCCTGGTCAAAATTTATCCTCTAGTGGGTCCATTCGGTGTTGGAAAAGATGTACAAGACAAAGAAGAAAATAAAATAGAAAAAGAAGAAGAAATAAAATAAGAGAGAGTTGAGAGAAAAAAAGAAAAAAAAAAAGAAAGAGCCAAAGAGAAAATAGAAGAGAGGAAGAGGAAACAAGGAAAGGATAAAGTATCATAGAAGAAGTCATTACTGGTAAGGAGGTACCAAATTTAGAATAGAAAAGGAAAGACAAAGAATCAGAAATATAAACTACTCAGAGAAGAGAAGAGATTGATAGCGACTTCACCAACATAAAATCTAATGATTCATTGAGGAACCTAATCGCCTCACCTCTCATGATTTTTCCTGTCACCACTTCCAAGTTGTTTATTGATTTTGAGAAAGTCACCCATACCAGAAATTTTAGATAAGTGAGTCTATTTTGGCTTTGACCAAGAATGATTTATTTAAAGAAATAAAAGACAAAAGATAATATCATTAATAAACCATTTCTTCTCTGAAAAGTATTGTGCCTGATTGCAACATTGACCGGTCTAGTAGTATAAGAGAGAATTAAAAAAAAATTGTTAAAGAAGTCAAGGATTTGACTATGTCTATAGATGAAAAGGTTCATTAGAGAGAGGAAGCTATAAAGGATACGCTCCTAAAGGAATTGAAGGGAAGATGTGAAAAGGATTTTGCCAATATTCATCAACTCATTGTGCAAGGTCAAGACCTTCTTGAGGAAGGTAATTATCTATATGAATATAGTCTTTAGAGGCTATTTTGGCTTTGACCAAGAATGATTTATTTAAAGAAATAAAAGAAAAAGATAATATCATTAATAAACCATTTCTTCTCTGAAAAGTATTGCGCCTGATTACAACATTGACCGGTCTAGTAGTATAAGAGAGAAGTAAAAAATACTTGTTAAAGAAGTAAAGGATTTGACTATGTCTATAGATGAAAAGGTTCATCAGAGAGAGGAAGCTATAAAGGATATGCTCCTAAAGGAATTGAAGGGAAGATGTGAAAAGGATTTCGCTGATATTCATCAACTTATTGTGCAAGGTCAAGACCTTCTTGAGGAAGGTAATTATCTATATGAATATAGTCTTTAGAGGTTGGAGGCCAAAAAAAAAATCTAGAGAGAGATTGAGTCTATAGAGTTGTCTATCCGATAGGAATATCAGACCTTCAAGATTTTAGAACATCTAATTGGCCTCGAGAGATCCTCAATTGAGGAATTACACAAAAAATTATTTGCATTGCAACAAAAAAAGAGAATATCATTATTCCCTTGGTAAATCTTCAAGAAATGTTTGTCGACTATATCACTTTGATGAATAGTGCCTCATTGATAGAACAAAAAGCTATGTTAACCACCCCTAACTCCTTAGAAGATGGAGAAACTCTATTGCGTCAATTTCCATGTGCATCTTCTAATAGAGGCTATTCAACAGTGCAACAACAACAAAAAGAAATGGGTTGAGGCCCTTCACGAGTTCAAGAAGACCTTCACAGAAGGAAAATTTGGTAGAATTTGAAGGTTTTCATTTGGTTCTTGCAGTTGTACATAGTTTTTGTGACATCACCCTTTTCATTGATGTCAAAAGAGGGAGTAAAATAGGAAAAAAATATTTTCAAAAAGGACAAAAATAGGCTTACTCACCTTAGGGGAGTTTTTAAGAGTTTTGAAATTCCAAAAAATTTGTTAGCCATTGTAGTCCGTATGTTTTATCTGCACACAAACTCAATGAAGCATTAATAATGGGTTAGTCTAATTGAATTGAAAGATAAACTATGATTAGATAAATTGAAATGATAAACCTATTGAGCATCTCATTGCTCTCTAGTTCTAAGGACACGTTCTTAGTTGCATTAGAGATCCTAGTGACAACCTAGAAAATGAGAAATGATCTTTATGAAGAACTATGCTAAATGAAAATTACCATTATGATCCTAATTAATAATTCTCAAAGCTAAATGCTAATGGATGCAAAGTGTAAGCGAGTAGATGTAAATTGATAGTGAATTGGTGATCTAAATCTGAATTGGTAAGTGAATTCATGATTTACACTAAGAAATGCCTTCTATTTATAGGAATTCCCAAGGGTAGGGGGTGAGTTTGATTAGCCATGGTCAAATTATGGTCGAGGTTAAGGTTGAGTGATGTTTCCCCTTTATGTGGATAAGATTTATTTACAGGATTGAGTGATCAAGATAGCAGAGCCCTTTTGTAATCCATGTGTTCTCTTTTCTCATTCCCCATTGGTTGAGTGACTTTTCATCACGTAGTGGTGGGTGAGAGAAATTAGGATTTAATTAATTCAAAAGAATTAATTACTTTAGCCATGTTTTATTTAATGAATTGAATTTAATAAATTAATGCACTAAGCAATTAAATGATTAATTTAATTACCTAGTGATTTGATTTATTGATTGCAATTAATTCATAATAGCTTAGATTTGATTGATTTTTTCTTTTCCTTACTTTGAATTGTCTTGACCACTTTTAGGTGTATAGAAATTCCTATCTTTGAATCAATGTGCAAAGCGCATTGGTTCAAAGAATACGTGATGTTTGATGTCTGATCATGATTTGATGTCCAATTTGATGTGATATTGATGATGATGTTCCAATGTGAGTCCCTGATATGATGATGCCGATATGATGTTGATATGATGTTGATGTGATGCTTGATATGATGTTGATATCATTTTCCAGATAGTGTGATACATCTGTTGTGAAAATTGGTCTGTTTTGATGTCTTGATGTAAAAAAAAGAATTTTGACATCTGATGTTCATGATTTTAAAAAGTGCCCCAATTGGAAAAACTATGCACTCTGGTGCCAGTATGCCCCCTTGGGATTAAAATCAAGATGATTTTGCAAGCATTGGAGATGATAAAAATGATTTATTTTGATTGCAAAATTTTGATTAATGTCAGCCTTGTCGATTTAAATCCTAAAAAAAGATGAAGTTTGAAGATGAGAAAATGACCCAGACCTTGATCTTCTTTAGATACTGAATGGATACCCCAGAGATAATCTGGTCAAGATGATGATGGGTATGATATTCCCCCTCATGAGATTGACCAAATAAAGTGTGATGAGATGGATCTCTTGATAGATTAGAAGGGAAATATTTGATGATTGATATTGTGCTACATGGTATGATTTGTGATGATTGATTCTTGATTGATTGATGATGATTGATAGATTGTTGGATATATAGGATGATGGGTTGATTGATCTAGAATCTTGATGAAGGTTTGCAAAAAAGTGATAGAAAAATGTTCCAATTAGGATTTGATCAAAATGAAGTGTGTCTAAGATGATGGAGTCTTAATAGAAAAAGATCTATTTTTATGATATAGACTCCAAATTGACCTTGATTCCTTGGGTTCTAGGTGAAGGAACTGTAATCCTTGATAGTGAACTTTCCAAAATTGAATACCAATGTTGTTTTGACAACACTTGCAATTGATGTGATTTGAATGGAACAAAGATGAAGTATTCACTTGTTTGAAAAAAATGGTATATGATTAATTGACGAATTAGATAACATGATAGATAATAAACCAATAGCTTCTGGGGATTGGAAAAGGGCCATCTATGGGTGCAGGTAATAGTACAGTAGATGGTACATTGATAGGTCATCCTACAGAGTCAGGAGGCAATAATGCTTAGATATTTTTGATGATGGACATATGTATCCCCTCTTTGACGTTACAGATGGACTCTTGATGTTGATGTGGACATTTGATAGACATTGTGATTGTGGATACTTGATAGATCTTACCTCTTCCTTTTGATTTTAATGATTTTCTTGGATGATTGATCCCCACTTTTCTTGAGAAATTCCATAATAAGTATGTTGGAAATAATAGGAAGTGTGTACTGAGAGGGGAGGGGTGAATCAATACCTCTAAAAATTTTAGTTAATTAACCTTTATCATTAAGTAATCAAATCTTTGCTTTACCAATCATATCTGCTATTCTTTCTTTATGGATGTGATATCAACTCATAATCCTAATTGTATGTAGACATTCATAGAAACATCCATCAAAGTAATAACACATAACAAAAGATATGGTAATGCAGAAAACCCTTGTTAGAAGGTACAAAATGCGGTGGGGATGACACCCAAAAAAACTACACTATCTGTAGATTGGAAGGGGCTGGTTAAGGATTAAAATTTGATCACTTCTGATGATCTACCCTATTAGGAGTATTATGTGGAGACTGGTTAAGGTCTGCTCTATTAAGAGCTTTAGCAACACTGTTTAGTGTGCACTTGGTTAAGAGATTTACAATAGGATTGGTAAATCCACATTTTTTGAAAGGATTTCTTCTATTTTCTACACTTGTTAGAATGTAGACAAAAATACTTATTGACCTAAGTGTATATAATCTACAATTTCTGATTACAGATCCATTAAAGTTTACATGTACAAATGTATCACCTAATGTGATTTATTAATACCTTTGTTACTCGATAGCCTTGGTTCTTGGTTCTTGATAACCAAATTCATCTTTTGTTGTTCTTCTTTTTGAAACTCTTAGTTTGATCCATAGATGTGCTCATTGGCTACATTCATCCTCTCATCTCTTTTTTTATCAATGAATGATTACACATCTATTTATAACATATATTTGACCCTTTTAGTTTCACATATTACAAAACTAACGCTATGATCAAAGGTTTACAACTTGACCTTGATCTCCTAGTTTGCATGTTTGTAATCAGTTAGACTGATTAAAACAATTACAATAATGTTTCTTGTTTCTCAAGAAATGGATTTAAAAAAATTCAAAACTCTAAAAATATAATATATCTATTTTATCTTATGTGGAAGTCAGATCCATGTTTCTTGGGATATAACTGACTTTCAGTGTCTGATGCTTGTTTTTCTTTGAAATTAGTTAGATTGTCTTTCAGTGTTCCTTTGTTGACCTATCTGTCAGGTTCCCTTTCTCTGTCAGGTTCCTCTATTTCTTCTCTTTTGGTTTATAGTGTAACCGATGGTTCATAGCAATTTTTTTCTCTTTGCATACTAATGGCAAAAATTATATCATCAATCTGCCCCTTTGACATTAGCATAAAAAACTGATATGTGCAAAATACTAAAGATTTATAGTATGTACACCATGTATATTACTTAGTCATTTCATGACCCCCCTATGGATATGCCGGTATAGTATTAGTATATGTGTATGTACACTTGTGTTTATACTATTTCTTCCTTTTCACCTTTTTACTATATGCTCTGTACATATCATTTTCCTTTTCCCCCTTTTTTGATAGTAAGGACAAAGGTGTATACCTATAAATGATAAAAATTATTAGAGTGAGAGGTCTTCATTTCCTCCATCATCTTCTCCCATTTCTTCTTGAGATGCTCAAGATCCATATGCTCTAGTGTGATCCTAGCATGCATGTCGTAGATGCTATCTGCTATAGACATCTCAGGGGTGGCAATTAGCTATCTTGACGAACTTATGTGTTGTTGGAGAAGTGTGAGGTTTGGGAAAATTTGAACCTGTATCTCAGTAACCTCTTCTCTAAATTGTTATTCTGCTTTCCAAAGTTCTTGTCTTAACCTTTTGATTTCAATTATCTTCTCATAATGTAATCTGATTGCATTGCCATCTGTGGTTAGACTTTGAGCACTTGAATTTAGATCAGAATTGATCTTTGCAATATTATCATTATTATCCTTTGTGAATTTGAATTAAGGAAACAACTTCAGTAATGATTGGATCTAATTCATTTATTTACCTTATTTTCTGCCACTTCTTGGCTGATCTTTTATGTCAATTTATATTGGAGCTTCTATTTTTCTCGTCCTTCAATAGCCTTTTCTGCATCTACATTCTGTGTTGTGATGGCATCGGTGGGAATGACAAGTTGATCTATAATGGGGAATTGGGATCAACATAAATGTCAGTAACTATTTTTCGTAGGATATCTCTTGTATTTTCTAGCACTAGAGAATCTTTGTGTTCTTTTCTTAGCTTTTCCTGCATTTCTTCCTTTGAAATATCTATCCATATTCAATAAGAGATTCATAGTCCAATGTGGTTGGATCACATTTTGGTATTTCAATGATTTCATCAAGTGTGACCTCCAACTTACTCTTCTTGGTGTTATTCTTCTTCTTTTGTGATGCTCCTATATGAAAAACCATTGCAAGTTTCTCTGCTTGGTCTGATGTGCTAGAGGAAGGCTTCTGTGGTGTTGTATCTTTTTCTTTCTACTGGGTGTTTGCCTATCAGTTTTCTAAGGACATCTCCTTATCTACCTTTGGTGTATCTACAACTTCACCTTTGGTGTCTGTAGGCATGGTATCAACTATCTTATCTTGTTCACCTTTCTCTTTTTTTCACTTCATCTGTATCTTTCATTTGTGTATCTTTTTCGGTGTGGTCTCCATCTTTTTGATCTCCACCGATGAATACTTGTTCATCAGTTGTATCCTTCTTTTCTTCAGATGTATCTTTTTGTTCATCATTACCCTTATTCTTAGGTGTGCTTGATTCCTTCTCAGGTAACTTATCCTTATCTAAGATAATGTTGATAGCATGTATCAATAGTGGTATTTGTCCTGGTGTGTCTACCTGTGCTAAATCTATTGTAGTGTCCTGTTCGTCGGTTTGGTCCTTGACAACAGTGACATATTCATCTCTCTATACTTCATCTGTAGGATCTTCTCTAGTAATATTAATGATTGTATTATCCTGCCATGTTTTGTCTGTAATGTCCGTATCCTTGTTGGCTTGTGTGTTTGATGATTCTTCATTAACATCTTCATCTGTGATAATAATATGTTCAGGGATCTTTTTATCCAGATCATCTTTACTCTGCTATTTGTCAATAAGAGAAATTTGTGGTTTAGGACTTGTATGCTTTTTAGGCATATCAAGTATCTTTCTCCATTCAACCTTACTCTTTCTATCTAGTTCAAGTAGATGTCCTTGAAGTACTTGATAGGCTCTTAACTTTGGTGAGAATCTTGTGGAGTGTTTCTTCATTACTTCTTTAATTTCCTCCATTTTAGATTCAAGAGGCATGATAGATGCTAGGGATCTTTCCCTAATATCTTTCTCATAGTGTAAAGCAAATTTCCATCTTGCCGGTAATCTATCCTGAAGTTCTTTTGGCATATTATCTGCTAGTTATAGTGGAAGATATTTGAATATACACATCATTTTGATAATTGCCTCTTCTATCTTATTTTGATCCTCAGGATCCAATGTTAGCCATTTCTTAATCTTTCTATCATTTACTATACTTGATTTGATAATCAAAGCACATACTTCATGAACATTTTTTAGGTATCTTATTCTTTTCCTTTTGGATAGATTCATCTTGTTGAGTATCTTCTATATCTTCCTTGGGTAGGATCAATTTTCTTCTCCTCTTCGGTGCTTTAGTCTATTTGGTTTGAGGTTTTCTTTTGTAGATCCTTACTTGACCTTTCTTGATCAGTGAAGTATTTTCATCCTTTGCTGTCTGGCTCCTAGTCCTAGATGTAGCAGTGGTCCTAGGTTTCTTTGCTGGTGGATGTAGTGGTGTATTTGACTCTGTCAATTCTGATTCACTCTCCTTCTCAGTTTCACTCATGGGTGACTGACCCTTGGTTTATTCTATCTTTCAATTTCCTCTTCATTCACTGATAGCTTTTTCTTCAATTTCTTAACCATCTTGTCTTTCTTCCTATCAATCTTCTTCACAAATAAGCCAGTTTTAATCCTTTCTTTGGGTTGTGATTTGTTCAATGGTTAATTTATCAATGCGTCAATAGCATATGATGCTTGAACTATGTTAACCTCATAGTCAAGTGGAGCTAGCCATAATGTCCTCAATATAGCTGGCTTGATGTAGGTGTAGTCAATGTCCACCATAAAACATATGTTAGTTTTGAAATTTTCTATTAATTGATCTGTAATTTTCATTCTTTTCTACATTCTTTCTTTGAATCTAGCAAAATATTTATCCATGACTGATTCAAAATTATCTCGTAGTGATTTGATGAAGTCACTAATGTGTATGGTCACTAGTCTAGTAGTGTCCCATTTGACATTTCCTATGGATGGGAAGGATTCTTGAAAATAGAAAAATATGCACAGGATGAGTGATCCAAACTTACATGAGTTGGACTTTGCAGTCCTTATTGTCTTCATGTTCTCATCGAGTTGTCTTAGTAGAAGTTCTAATAGATCCAACTACAATCCTTTCTTGACAATCTTGTATGCTGTATCCACTACTTCAGATGCTATATTGTTCAACCTACTAGCCTAAAAGAACTTGTATCCTAAGACACATGCTCCAAATTTCATTTCATCATCGGTGATGGTGGATACCTTTACTCCTCTTCCATCCCATGCTGCTCCTATATTCTTTTCAATTTCAACTTTAGGTGGGTGATTTAGTCTCTTTACCTTATTGGTTATGGGATAACTAGTAACACCACGTATAATATCCCTAGTTATTGGTTTTGGCTCATCCAACCATAATTTTTGGTCATGTATCCTTCTTAGTACTAACCGAATTCATTCAGTCTTGAACTCCTTTGGGAACCATAGGGCATTTATGAGCCCTTTTACCTCAATGTGTTTATGCTCTTCCTTGATAGTGTCATCATCATTACAAAGCTTCTTGAAAGTTTTCTCAACTTCCAGGTCTCTTATTTCTGCTATCTTGTAGTGTATATATGCTCACACGCCTTTGGCGAGTGAAACCCTAGCTGGTATTCTGGAGAATGCACCAACATTGTAAGGTTGTAAAGAAACCTTGGGACATATCTTTTAATGAGGTTCTTCACATGTTGGATTCTTAATTAGGTTGACCTTATTCTTCTTATGATTCTTGATCTTAGAGATTATATACATAGTTTCCATTGTTTTTGAAATTAGGGATTTTTCCCGTAAATGAAAGTAGAGTTCTCGATTATCTTTGTTACTTACTTCAACCTCTATAGCTGTTAGGAATATGTTTGGAGTGCTGTGAACCATGTTGGAGTTGCCCTATAATTTTTTCACTTCATGCTCTGGTTTCTCTTTGTCTCTTCGCTCTAGTCACTGTGTGAAAATGAAACCCTTCCATGGTCTATTTATAGACTTTACCCTAAGTCGAGTCATTAATGCTCAACCACTTCTCGGTGTGTGAAGACAGATTCATTGGGTGATACACTAACTTCTATTTTGGTGAAAACATGATGCTTCAAGGTGACTATCAATTTATTACATCAATCGATAGATTTTAGTATTTGGCGAAGACAACATTGTCAACTTACGTGATTACCGATGGATATCGGTTTACACTAGCGACTTATCCTTTTTGTGTTAACCGATGATTTTCAGTAAGTATCGACACCTTAGATTTGTATGCACACCAATGTATTTTGGTGTGTTTTAATCGATGAAATTGTTTTCACAGAATTATAACAAGTAATACCATAGTGCATCTTTAATCATGCTGATTTGGTATTTTGACTATGCATAATGGAATTGATGCAAAATATAACTTGGTATAATTTAGTTCCATACTTACTTGATCTTCTTAGGTGGGGGTGGTGATATCACCAGATCCATTGGATAAGGTGTCATCAATTGAATTTCTCGGTCCAGCTTCATCAGTGTTTGTAGCTTTCCTCCACATTTTGTTTCTCATCTTCCTGATGTCTTCAATGATATTGCCATTGGGAAAGGTGCTAGTCTTTGTCATTCGGTCTCTACTGTATTTCTTCATATGACCAACTTTGTGACAGTGTAAACATGCCATTCTGGGGTTAGTCTAGCTCCTAGACTTTCTTGTCCATTGTCTCATATAGTTTGTAGCTATGTGATAAACTCTTCCACATACTGTACAATTTTCCCATGTATTATAATCCCAAACATATTGGTTACTGACTCTTTTTGGTTGATAAGAATTTTCTTGATCTTTTGGCTTCCATGCTTTCTTTTCCTTCTTCTAGCATTCAAGAGATGCGTACCCATGTATTTTTCAAGTAGGATAGTATTTGTCCATGTAGGCTTCCTTCTTTGATTTTTCAACCTCAGATTTAAATTCATAAGCTTTATGTCCTTTCTTGTTACATTTATACAAAATTCTTATGAATGAAGGTGTTGATTTAGGAATACCTTTCATTTTTCTCCTGCATACATTTGATGCATGGCCTGGCCTTCCATAGTGATTTCATGTCATCTTTCTTTGTCTTGGATTTGCATTTACATTCTTTGGATCAGCTTGGTATGGTGATTCTCCATTCTCAGTATATCCTAGTCTAGTGTTGTTGTTGACTATTCTTTGTCCATCCAGAAAATCATCCATCCTTTTGTTGCTTTCTTCAACTCTCTTGATTATGTCATTATGCTATTGTTGAATTCTTACTTCATGTTTTAGCTTTTCATTTTCTTCTCTTACCTCACCAATGGCTTCTATTATTTCAATGCATTCTGTTGGAATAATGATCTATTTGTCATCAGTGAATGCACTTAATGAAAACACTTATTCGATTTTGAATGCTTACCGAGCTCATCACTCAGTCCACAGACTATACCAAGCATTCAGTAAAGCTCACTGATTAATAAGTTCAAACCGAGCAGTAAGGTAGTCACCGAGTATATGAGAAGAACAACAGTTACCGAGAAGATGGTAGTCACCGAGTCATCAGTCGAAGATAATCGAGAAGTCAGTTACTACCAAGTCACCAGTGGTTACCGAGTGACAATATATCTACCGAGTCACCACAGCTACCGAGTTCCAAGCTACACTTCGGGACTAGTATGGA
>MU226282.1:1486538-1500662 GCA_018584345.1 Thuja plicata
GGGGGGGGTGAGGTAGAGTGTTTGTTTGTTTATCTTTTGTTTAATTATTGATTTTTTTGATTTATTTATTTTTATTTCTTAATATATTAATAAAAATGTTTTTTTTTTTTTTAATTTTTCCAATTTTTAATTTTTTGATTTATTTTTGACACAATTTTATCAAATTTTGCAATAATGATGTGATTTTGTCAAATTTTTCATTTTTCGACATGATTTTGTCAAATTTGATATGATTTTTGATTTTACAATTTTTAACCAACATCATATTTGTTTTCCCCTTATGTCTAGCAAGGTGTGGGTTATGACAGATGGATGAGGGAACATATTAAAAATGATGGAGTATGTGTGTATAATGTGACCCTCCTAGACAATCTCATTTTAAGATTACCCAAGCTAAGGGAAAATGATATGGCAATGTAGGATAATGATGTAGCTTCAAATATCATATAGGGTAATGAAAGGATGCAATGAAAGGCATGTGTTTTCGAAAGGAGTGGATATGTCAAGAGGCTTTTGAGAACATGTTTTTGCATTTTACGTCCTTCATTTTTGACAAGACCAAAGGGTCATTTTGGATTGGATGTGGATAGGATATAACGATCAGGATAAGGTTCGATGGAAGCCATGAGTGGATGTTTTGGAATTATTGTCAGGATGCTTAGGGATAGAAAGGGTTGATTTGGGATAAGTAAGATCGTGATAGGGTAATATGGATGCAACAAGTGAATCGGTTGATGGAAAGGATAATGGATGTCAAGATATTTGATGCTCATGGATATGTTCAACCTTGTCAAGATCAAAGATGAAAAAGGGGATATGTATATAAGTAGGATAAATGACTGATAATGGATGATGAAGGATATGATGGATAATGAAGGAAATTATAGATAAGATGATATTGATTTAACTTTCCCCCAAGTGTAGAGTATAAGATGGTGATTAGGCATGATGCCTATTTTTCAAGTTTTCATCATGGTATGTGCCCAAGGTGCCACAAGAAGTGGTTTTCACCATAGGATGAATGATTTCTCTTTTCTTTCTTTTTTTAAAATCTCTTTTTCTTATTATGACTTTATGGAAGATAGTGAATGTGTGATAGGAAATGGAGGAATTTATACCTGTTTCTCTCTGGATAATACCCCTTTGAAAGGTATGATATAATGAACCATGGATATGGAAAGGATGCACTCAAAGATATTGATAAGGTGATGATAAAGGATATATATGGAGGATAAAGGTAGATGGTGGTTAAGGTTTTATGCCATAGATTGGATAAGAGGGACGAAAAGATGGAAATTAGGTGTTGGATAATGGATAGGAGGATAAGAAGTATGTATATTATGGATGTAAATGTGAGCCAGATCAAATTTGAAACACACTTTGAAGGGTGGTGAAATGATGGAGGAAAAATGGATTGGGAAGATTGAAATTTTAATGGAGGAAAAATTGTGTATTTTGGAACACAAGGACCCAAAATGGATGGAAAAGGTAATGAAGTATTTGAGGTAGTGGATTTTAGGACATGAGGACCCAAAGTAGATTGGGAAGATGCAAAATATTTGAAAGGAGGTGGAGCGGAAGCCTTTGGAAGCTTGAATGTCAACTTTGATTTTTCTTTTGTGTGCAACTCTTGCAAAAGCGACTTGGGAATCCGTATAGTCTTTGATTTTTATTTCCTTTGTGATGCTATAGAATGAATTTATTCAATGAGGGATTTAGGAACCCACATTTTCTTTTATTCTTATTTTTTCTTGGTGGACCTTTGCGGCCTTTTGGATATTTATTTTTATTGGTGGACCTTTCCGACCTTTTAGATATTTCTTTTTGCTGTGTATTCACATGTCGATTAGATTGGAAATGTTAATCTTTGTACCTATGTGGATTCTTGGATTTATAATTTTAGTGATTGAAATCCAAGTTTGTTCCAAAGGTTTTGGAGTTCATGGATGGATAGGAATGATATGGAGGGTTCATATGGATAGGTTCTTGAAATTTTCTCAAGTATGTGTGCCTTTGTTGATCTTGATACCTGATAGGGTAAGTGGATGAAGAGCTAGGAATGGTAAGCATGGTGGATGCATAAATATAAGGGACCAATATGGATGGAAGGGTTGAATACTTTAGCTTTGGGATATAGGAATCCAAAATTGATTTGGAGGATGGAAATTTTATCTTTGGTATATAGTGACCCAAAATAGATTTGGAGGATGGGGAAGGTGTATGGTTATGTTTGAATGGAGGGAGATAAGGGGTGAAAGGGATATCAATATCTTTAGAGTGATATATATTTCAAAGACTCACATCTTTAATATTTTTCTCTATAACAATAGGTCCATGAATAACTTTGATAGTCGAAACTTTAATAGGACCAACTGAAGCTTGAGAGGATTTAATACCATGAAAGGAATTAGGAAGAGTGAGGGATTTTTGAGGTAGACATGGGGGAACAATGCCACACCATAAATGTTTTTCCTAGACAACATTTATGATATGCATGCCAAGATTGAACTAGAATACATGAAATTAGAACTCCTCAAAGAAAAATGGGAGAAAATGATAGAGGATATCAAGAATACTCACTCCCACATTCTTGACACTCTGTAAGTTACACATTTTTGACAACTTATAAGTTGTACATTTTTGTCATGATTATAAAAAAAGGGGGAAATGATATGTATAGTCAATTAGTAAAAGGGGGAAGTGAAGGGAGGAAATGATATGTACAGTCAATCATTAGAATGTGGAAAGAACAAAAAGGAGAATGTATGGTAAAAAGGCAAGTATACATATTGTACATATACTTATACTATATCGATGCATATAGTTAGGGGGAGTCATATAATGATAGGGATATATACACAGTGTACATACTAAAACACTTTAATATTGTGCACATATAATTTTTTGATACTAATGTCAATGGGGGAGATTGAAGACATACATATTGTAGAAACAAAGTTCAGAGATGAGGTGAATGAGCTTCAAGCTCAACTCTTACCAACTCTCAAATTACTACAACAACCAATGACAGAGACAAGAACATATCCCAATGGAAATACCATTGAAGATAAAAGGACTACTAGAGACAAAATGTAGAGAAAATCTTCAAGCAATGATGAAGCTAGAATGAGAAATACAAATGATGACACCCCATCTAATGGATCTGGTGATATCACCAACCCCACCTAAGCAGAACAAGTAAGTATGGAACTGCATTACCCCAAGCTATTACTTTACATCAGTTCCATAATATATTGATATAATTCCAAATTAGTACTGAGTAGAATGCATAACAACAAGTTATGGTTGGATGAACCAAAGGCAATCACCCGAGATGTCATCCATGCGATCACTTGTTACCCTATAATCGATAAAGTAAAGGCACTGAAGCATCCACTGAAGGCAGAGACTGAAAAGATAATATGAGCCAAATGGGATGGCTGAGGATTGAAAGTAACAACAATAACCAATGATGAGATTAAGTTTGGTGCATGTGTTCTGGGTTACAAATTTTTCCAGGAAAGTAGATTAAACATCATAGCATTAGGTACAGTGGACACAACCTACACAATTTTGAAGAAGGGTACACAGTTGGACTTATCTGAGATACTCTTGAATAAGTTGAAGGATAACCTAAAGACAATCAGGAATGCTAAGTCAAACACCTATAAGTTTGGCTCACTAATTATGTGTATCTTCTTTTATTTTCAAGAAAAGTTCCCATTGGTAGGAGATGTGAAATGGGACAACAAAAAACCAGTCACCATACAAATTAGTGAGAACATAGTAGCACTGGGAAATAAATTTGAAATAGTCATGGATGAATACTTCAATGTATTCAAAGACCAAATGCAAAAGAGGGTAAGAATCCTTGAGCATCTCATTGAGAAATATAAGGATGAAAACCAAATGCTTCATGGTTGACACAGATAATACTTACATCAAACCTACTGTAGCAAGGACATCATGGTTGCAACCATTGGAATATGAGATCAATATTGATCTTGCAAAAAAGGCAATTGATGCCCTAATAAATGAACCACTGGACAAGAAGCAACAAGGGTTTGGCACATATGAAGAGGCCAAGACACGAATTAAATCAGGCCTAGTTATCAAGAAGATAGTAAAAAAGAAGGAAAAAATGGTGAAGTGTAATACCCTCTCGGATGACTATACTATTATTTTAAAGTTGGACATTTTGGCATAAACTATATGATTTCAGTTGTTTACATTTTGATAGATCTAGATGATATTATTCTTAGTTGGATGTTTTGATATATGTATTCATGATTAATGTCTTTATGAAAAGAATTATTATATGCAATAAATGGAATTCTAACCTTTCCCACTTATAATGTTCTATCTTGACTAACGTGCTTTCAAGAATTTTCTATGATGTTTTACTTTTGGCATATATGTCAGATGTGTTTTCATGACTCAGGATGAAGTCATAGTTACTCACTTAGCTGAGGTCCACACGATGTATCAATCCTAGTCATCTGTTTGCAATGTCTTATATATGTATATATATGTATCTATACACATGTATCTCTCCTTGGTGATGCAAATTGCAAGTACCGAGCATCGTCTCCACCTGGCTCCATAGGTCTGAGCATGCTCTCTAGATCCTTGATCATTGTTGTGACAGAGATAACACCTAGTTTTGCAAGACTAAGCCTTGCCTTGATCCCTGTTCCCGGGTTGGGTCCTTTTGGGATTTGTCTTTCATTATGGATTGATGTCCGTTTATTGATGCTTGGTATTTGGTCAATTGTGGATATTTGTTATAATCCCTAGAGCTAGGTGAATATTGTTTGTGGTTGAATTGTTGGTTAGTAATAATTGGATGGTATGATGAAGTTATATACAAGGTAATATACCTTTTCTAATGTATTTAAGTAATGCGTGATTTTGATAATAATAATATTTGCATGGTTATATGTACACATAGGAATATAGGTGCACACATATGCATATGTCTATATATAAATATATTTATGTAGTTCTATAAATATGCCTATATTAATGTGTTAATAAATGGGTGTGTGTAGGTAATTATGCAATATGTGCCTTTCTTGTTTTAAGAAAAGAAATTAGTTGTCATATGAAATTACATTATTCCTTTTAATAGAGAAAGTAACTAATCAAGGTAAAAGTTGGAATAAATAATAGGAGTTACCTTAAGCATGAATTAAAACATAAAGTAACAAAGGAAGTAATTTAAATAGAGCTTTCTCGAGAAACTACCTATGCATTAAAATTATTTAAAGACAATTATGTTTAAAAACTAATAACCAGAAAATAGTTACAGATGGTTGCATCGGTTGAAAATTCCCATGCAACCAATCCTACAACATATTTATGTTAAGGGAATATAGGAAGTAGGGAGTTAGGAAAAAAAGAGAGAGGAAAATTATATTTATCTGAGAACTATTAGAAGGATAGAGGGAAATATTGGGAGAGTATCCGATTGGTTAGAAGGCTGGAGGAGCATATGCTTGGCGGGATTAGAATTGGATTGTGTCAAAATTTTCTCCACAAGACTCCACATAGGCTCTACCTGGAAAAGAGAATCCTATCTATTAGATTGCTATGATTGTTTACTGTCTTCTATAGTTGTAGGAACAATGGAATCCCTTTGTGTTTATTTGGATGTTTTTGCTATCTCGTATGAATGCAATAATGAAAGTATACATGGTAATGAATTTAGTTTATGAACTATTGTATATTTTTTCTTCTCTATGTATTTCCATCTTAGAGTGTATTTTATTCCAGATAGAACCTCATTCTATAGATATTATGAAGACTATCTTCTTAGTTAGAACGTTATATTTGGTGGTCACCTTTCTGCACCTTGCACTTTTGGGAAGGAACTAAGAAGATTTACCATAAGGGAAGATGGGTTTGAGGGATGTTTTAGAAGGATAATGGAGGAATACCAACTGGGTATCTCTCTGATTCTGCCTTCCGGGCCTCCATCTTATCCAGTTTTACCTGGAAGGTCGAATCTGAAGGTTTTTGTCTAGAGGATGCACAGGTCCTGACCACCTACATAGAATTGGGTAACACCTGCGTAGGATGCATGAACACCTGCGTAGGAAGAACCACCTATGTAGGTTGTACCACCTACGTAGATTAGGTCACCACCTGCATAGCTTAGGGCACCACATGCGCAGCTTAGGGTTCCACTTGCGCAAGACTCTTCCAGTTTGTGTTTTAGGGTTTTCGAAAGGGTTTAGGGTTTGGTTTTGACCCAGGGTTGGCCCTAGAAGTTGTTCTTACTTGCAGAATACCCTATTTATACATGATGTTATGTTTATGATCATTTACAAGCTTTTTATAAGATTTAGAACCCTGATTAGGGTTAGGGTTGTTTCAAGTACCCTAGAAACCTTATGTGACTTTCTTTATGTTCCATGTGGATGTTATGAACTATTGTATACTTTTGCTACTTATCCTTATGTGTTTTTCTGAGATCAATAGAGGTAGGAAACTTAGGAACACTAGGTGAGTGGCTCACAGTGGGGGCCGGGGCCCTAATTGGCCAGTACCAGGATAACCCACTGTGGAGTTGTTAATCCAATGATAACAATAATAATTTATGGGAAGGGAATTACACATTAACTAAGATTAAGCCTTGCCCATTCTGATAGTGCTAGTAAAGGATATGGATCAGAGTGCAAGAAGGTACTATTGCAATAGTATAATTGGACAGTCTCATCCCTATAAGAGTTGTTTAGTTCCGCATGTGCCTACTTGGGGGCCGGGGCCTAGAGTGGTTGACTAGGGAAACCCAAGGGGTGAGGGCTATGCGATGAAACTCACCTAATGTGTCTTAGATTTTCTACCGATGTGTTTCATGTTTTTGTATTCTTCTCATTTTTTCAATTATGTTTTGGGGAAATGCACTACCCTCTCCTTAGGAATGGCCTAGTTGTTGGAGATTTACTTCTGGCAGCTAGTTGATTGTATGTTTGTCATTGATGACAACATATAATATACAATAGTGTTCTGTATGTACTTATCAGAATGATTTTATCAAGCCTTATGTGGCTATGTTCATGTTTAAGACATGTTTATTATGTTATGTTCATACATGTGGACTCAGATATGAAGTTTTAGTTGTGTTGTGTAATTCTTTTAGTGGCAGTTACAGTTTCTGGAGTTTGTCTGTAAAGAGCTAATGTATTGAAATGGTTCTTGAGTTGTGCCTATCTTCAGGATATGCATGTGTATATTCAATTTTAGTTATGAGTTGAAGATAGTTATCTAAAGGTGCCAAACATGTTTTGACAAGATTGCAAAGTTAGAGTTAATTTGGTGAGGACGACTTAGTGAAGCATCGCGTCTATTCAGTTTATATTATGCATTTGTAATTATTCTTGCCTGGTTAGTTAAGCTGACAAGGATGTTATGAAAAGTTCCCTAACAGGTCCCATGATCTCATACTTTGAGGAAGATACTTATAGTAGTTCATTTGTGGAACGCTAAGTGTGAATGAGAATAAAAGAGACAAAAAATGTACAGAGTAGAATATCAGTTGTGTTTCATTCATCAAGGATCTATGTGAAGAAGAAGTGAAAGATTACAATACATTGGAACTAATCAAAATAGTAGGTCTACTCTATAGTTCATCAATCACATATAGTGCATATCTGTTCTATAGAAGGTTGTAGCCTTCACCATTGAAGCATTGAGCCTTTGGACAGTGAGTCCTCACCCTTAACAGGGTTATTTGTAAAAGACTCCTAATAGGGTCAGAATCTTAACCAGGTCACTATACTTATTAGATTGTAAAGGAAAACACCTAACAGGGTTGCAAGATCTTCTAACAGGGATTATTATAAACAAGTATAGTTCATTGTGGGTGTTAATTCCCACCGGGGTTTTTACCATTTGGTTTCCCTATAACCAAATTGTGGTGTTGTCTATTGTGTTATCTGAATGTGCATTTACTTTATTGTATTTTAGAGTTAATAGAAGAAAAGAATTAAATTAGTTGATAAATAATTCACGCCCCTCTCAGTTATCCTTTGGGACTATTCTAACAATTGGTGTCAGAGCCAAGTACCTTAAAGAGAAAGCCTAACAGCTTAAGGTAGATCAAATGGCATACTTCAGAAAAGAGAGTCCTAAGTTCGATGGAGAGAATTATCTGGATTGGAAGAACAAAATGATAACACATTTATGGTGTGTTGGTTTTGACATCTTTGAGATAGCCACACAAGAAGTTGTTATTCCCTATCTAAAAGACCTCTCAAGAGATGATGCTACTAGTAAACAAAAGGATACATTCATAGCTAATGTAGTTTCCAATGAAGCCCTTATAAGTGCACTATCTGACAATGAATTCTCTAAGATCAACAAAGTAGACAAGGCATACACAATATGGAAGTATTTAGAAGACAGGTTTGAAGGAGATATCCAAGAAAAGAATGCATGCATGAAGACATGGAAAAAGAAATACAACAATCTTGAGATGTTACCTGAAGAGAACATCAGAGCCTACAATCAGAGGATAAATGAAGCAGTTTCTGGAATCATAAATAATGGTGGAGAAATATCAGAAGAAGACATAATGGGAAAGCTATTGAATACTTTAACAATAGACTATGAGAACAAGATCAATATTCTTGAGGAAACCATGCAATTTTCATAAGACTTCAAGAGAGAGACATTGATCAGTAAAATCTCTGCATTTGAGATATCAAGACTGAAGATTGAACCCAAAAGTGAAACAACCTTCAAAGCCTTAGTTGATGGTAAGAAACCTTTACACATCTCTAGCAATACTGAGAAAGAAGAAGTTGATGAAGAACTAGAAGAAATCATTGCCATGATTGCTAAAAGAGAAAAGAAAGGCAAAGGCAAGTACAAAGGACAGTTGTCATTCAAATGTTTTTCATGCAACAAGATCGGTCACTTTGCATCCAAGTGTCCCACAAGAGTAAAGAAATTCAGATCTGATTATAAACCAAAATATAGGAAGGAATGCTATCATGCTGAAGAAGGTGTAACTAATGAAGATTCATGAGAAGATGAAATTGGATTCGTCACCCTTAAAGACATGAAAAAATTGCTTGAGGAAATAGACATTGAAGATGAAAAGGAAGCACAGGAGTTAGCCCTAATTTCCAAAGCAGACATCATAACTGATTGGATCATTGACAACAGATGATCTCACCACATGACAGGTGATAAAGACAAATTTGTTCATCTAGACAAGTACAAAGGTGGTATGGTTATATTTGGAGATAACACTCCCAAATCTATCATAAGCATAGGATCTATCACCCTGGATGGAAATAACAAGACATATGATGTTCTCTATGTTGATGGATTACATCACAATTTACTAAGTGTTGGACAGGTACTTGACAAAGGTTATCATTTGGAATTAAAAGACAATAAATGCATCATTAGCAACAAAGAAGGAGACATGATTGCATCAGGCTCAAAGAAAAAAAGGTAATTTTTTTTAGCTCAATTCAGATGCAAGTTGTTTCGTTGCAAAAGTGGATGACAGTTGGTTATGGCATAAGAGACTATGTCATATCAATTTTGTTAATATAGTAAAGATAAGCAATGTCAAGGTAGTTAGAGACCTTCCAAGTATTGCAAGACTAGTTGACACAATGTGCAGGGAATGTGTTATGGGAAAGCATGTAAGGAGGTCTTTTAGAAGTAAGCAGAACTCAGCTGAAAACAAGTTAGACCTAGTGCATATAGATTTATGTAGTCCTACTCAAACCAGATCATATTACAGAGAAAGGTATTTCATTTTGTTTGTTGATGATTTTTTAAGAATGATGTGGGTTGCATTCTTAAAGGAGAAGTTTGAAGTCTTTGAGAAGTTCAAAATATTCAAAGCCAAAGTTGAGAATGAATCTGGATTAAAACTAAAATGTCTGAGATCAGATAGAGGAGGAGAATTCACCTCTAACCAATTTTATGACTACTGTGAAGAACATGGAATCAAAAGATAGTTGAGTGCACCCAGAACTCCTCAACAGAATGGGATAGCAGAAAGAAGGAACAAGATCATACTTGATACAATGTGCACTATGATGATTGAAGGAAAAGTTGTGCATACCTATTGGAGAGATGTAGTCAATACATTAGTCTATACTATCAAAAAAATACAACTAAGACCAGGCACATATAAGACACGTTATGAACTTTGGTTTGGTAATATACCTACAGTAAAATACTTTAGAATCTTTGGCAGCAAGTGCTACATCAAGAGAGATGATGGTGTTGGTAAGTTTGATGCTAGAAGTGATATAGGTATTTCCCTTGGTTATTCTACTAAAAGTAAAGCATACAGATGTTTCAATTTAAGATTAAAGAATATAATTAAAAGTACTCATGTAAAGATTGATGAGAAGTTCATGGCTCAAGAGAGGTACTATGAATATACACCTATGATTGAGGATGAACCCAGACCTAACAGTAAATACACTGTTATTCAAGAAATGTTTGATTGCATTGATGTATCATGCAATGAACCTGAATCAAGCAAATAAGTATCATAGATTACAGATGAGGATGTCATACCAAAAGTTTCAAAATTCACATCTAGGTATCATTCAAAAGATGATATCATTGGAGATCAGAGTAGTAGTGTTTTGACTAGATCTAAAGAAAAAAGTTTAACAGTGGATGAAGATGTATGTTTACTTTCACAGATTGAACCTTTAAATGTTGAAGATGCTTGCAAGGATTCTGATTGGCAGAAAGCAATGGAAGAAGAATTAGATCAAATAATAAAAAATGACACATGGGAATTAGTTCCTAGACCTAGTGACAAAAATGTGATTGGAACAAGTATTCAGGAACAAAATGAATGAAGATGGTATAGTGGTCAGAAACAAAGCAAGACTAGTGTGTAAAGGATATGCACAGAGGGAAGGGATAGATTACACTAACACATTTTCCCTTATGAGCATATTAGAGGCCATTAAGTTATTCTTGGCCTATGTTACATTCAAAGACTTCAAAGTATATCAAATGGATGTCAAATCAGCCTTTTTAAATGGTGACTTGAAGGAAGAAGTCTACATAGAACAACCTGAAAGATTTAATCTATCAGATAAAATAGACATGGTATGCAGATTAAAGAAAGCACTCTATGGACTTGAACAGGCCCCAAGAGCTTGGTATGAGAGACTAGATGGTTATCTTACCAAGATTGGATTTAAGAAAGGAGTAGCAAATTGTAACCTATTCATAAGAGAGACACCTGATGGATTATTACTTGTTTCCATATTTGTTGATGACATTATCTTTGGAGGAAATGACTAGCTTAGTGCAAAATTTGCAAAAGAAATGCAGAATGAATTCCAAATGAGCATGATTGGTCCTATAAAATACTTTTGGGGATTGAATGTAAAGCAGAAAAATAAAGGAATATTTATAAATCAGTCCAAATATATGAAGGAAATATTGAAGACTTTCAAGATGGAATACTGTAAGCCAATATGCACTCTTATGATAACAGGAAGCAAGCTTTCTAAAGAAGATGATTCTGCAATAGTTGACAAGACATTGTACAAGTCTATGATTGGAAAAATTATATATCCTACTCAATATAGACTAGACATATCTAATGTAGTTGGCATTGCTAGTAGATTTTTAGCTGAACCAAAATAGAATCACCTAATGGAAATAAATAGAATATTCAGATATCCAAAAGGAACTATAGACTATGGTTTATGGTATCCTAAATCAGAGAATGTACAACTTCATGTGTATATAGATGCAGATTGGGTAGGTTGTATTGATGACAGGATGATTACTTCTGGAGGAGAATTATTTCTTGGAGATAGGTTGGTTTCTTGGGTAAGAAAGAAGAATAATTGTATCTCTCAGTTGACAACATAAGCTAAATATGTTGTAGCAACATTGAATTGTTCAACAATGGTTTGGATCAAGTAGATGGTTAAAGATTTTGGTATACAGGTTGATTATCCTATTGTTATTCACTGTGATAACACCAGTACTATCAACATATCCAAGAATCCTATGATGCATGCAAAGACAAATCACATTGAGACCAAATACCATTTTCTTAGAGAAAAAGTTGCAGATAATGAAGTAAAATTGGACTATGTGAGCACCAAAGAACAATTGGCAGATATTTTCACAAAGCCTTTATTAAAAGATACTTTTGAGTATCTCAGGGAGAAGTTGGGAGTAATTCCCTCTCCTGAGTCTGATTAGATAAAGTAGCAAGAACATCAGTCCCTAGTGACTAGTGAATGGTTGACTACTTTACTTCTGGAGTAGTACCTATGCCTAATTGTTTATGGCACCCTTTGCCATTGATTTCAAAGGGGGAGTATATAGTAAGGGGGAGTATATACTCTGGGGGAGTATAAACACAGACAGAGGAGTTGTAGCAGTGTAGAGGAATATTTGATGAGGATATTGAGAAGATTGTAAAAAGAAAGAAGACACCATGTGCTAAAGATGTTTTTAATATCATATGTTTCCATCAATGTCAAAGGGGGAGATTGTTGGAGATTTACTTCTGGTAGCTAGTTGATTGTATGTTTGTCATTGATGACAAGATATAATATATAGCAGTGTTTTTTATGTACTTATTAGAATGATGTTATCAAGGCTTGCGCAATTATGTTCATGGTGTAGACATGTTTATTATCTTGTGTTCATACACGTAGACTCAGATATGAATTTTTAGTTGTGTTGTGTAATTCTGTTAGTGGCAGTTACAGTTTCTGGAGTTTGTCTGTACAGAGCCAACGTATTGCATTGGTTCTTGAGTTGCACCTATCTTCGGGATATGTGTGTGTATATTCAATTTTAGTTATGAGTTTAAGATAGTTATCTAAAGGCACCAAATGTGTTTTAACAAGATTGCAAAGTTAGAGTTAATTTGGTGAGGCTGACTTAGTGAAGTGTCACATCTATTTAGTTTATATTGCACGGTTGTAATTATGCTTGCGTGGTTAGTTAAGCCAACAAGGATGTTATGAAGATTTGTCTAACAGGTCCCATGATCTCATGATTTGAGGAAGATACTTATAGTAGTTCATTTGTGGAACGCTAAGTGTGTGAGAATAAAAGAGACAGAAAATGTACAGAGCAGAATATCAGTTGTGTTTCATTCATCAAGGATCTATGTGAAGAAGAAGTGAAAGATTACAATACATTGGAACTGATCAAGATAGTAGGTCTACTCTACAGTTCATCAATCAGATATAGTGCATATCTATTCTATAGAATGTTGTAGCCTTCACCATTTAAGTAGTGAGATTTTGGACAGCGAGTCCTCACCCTTAACAGGGTTATTTGTAAAAGACTCCTAACAGGATCTAACCCTTAACTAGGTCACTGTAATTATTGGATTGTAAAGAACAACTCCTAACAGGGTTGCAAGATCTTCTAACATGGATTATTATAAACAAGTATAGTTCATTGTGGGTGTTAATTCCCAACGAGGTTTTTACCATTTGGTTTCCCCGTAACCAAATTGTGGTGTTGTTTATCGTGTTATCTGAATGTGCATTTACTTTATTATATTCTGGAGTTAATAGAAGAAAAGAATTAAATTAGCTTATAACTGATTCACCCCCCCTTTCAATTATCCTTTGGGACTATTCTAACACTAGATATCACCTTCTTGCATGGATCATGGTATTTATCTCCTAGCATGGGGGAGTGGATCCTTTTTGGATATCCACGTGGTTGGGTGGTAAATATTTTATCAAGGTATTGTTTATAGAGTTGTGGATGGACCTTGCTTGTGCTTTCTCTAGATTTGTAGAAGATGAATACTTTCTTATTGTTCCTTGTTTTTAATCATGTAATGATATTCCATTAGTGTAACCTCCCAAGAGGAGATGAATGTAAATTAATATTTGATATATTTCAGATTGATGTAATGGGATGGGTAGTTTAGGAAAAAGGGAAAAAGGGATAAACTACCTTTCAATGTAAAGAATGTATTTACTAAGGAAAAGAAGTGATCTTTATTTATGGAAAATATGTTAGAATTATGATGCCTCATGGTTATGAAAGAGAGTAAAAGAATTGGCTATATTGATATTGTAAATGCAATGATTATTTATTTCTAAATGGCATGTAATGGTTATTAGGAAA
>MU226282.1:1525606-1539966 GCA_018584345.1 Thuja plicata
AGAAGATTCTATTAGTAACCAAGGAAGAAGCTGAGGAAGATGAAGAAGTTGAACAAGAGGAGGAAACTAAAGAACAGTTGTTTGTCGATAAAGATGAAGAAAATAATGACTCTGAGGAAACAGAGTCAGATTCGCCACCTCCTCCACCATCTAAGAAACCAAGGAAAATAGATTGTTCAAGGAATAGAAGCCAAACATCCAAATAATCTACTCCTTCACCTCTGAAGAAAGGAAAGTTTAGGAATTACAAGATAAAATCTCCCGCATCGAAAAGATGATAGAACAAGAAAGGAAGGAAATTCATCAATACCTGAGAGGACATAGAAGACACCGAGAAAGATGAATCCTTAGAGGTAGAAAATGTAAAGGTAAAATAACTTGACACTATTGATGACATTTGTGTTTATATTTATAATTCTAGATCCATTACCAATCCACACATTAGAAAATGGCAGAAACAAAATCAAGAAGATTAGAATAAAATTATGGAAGCCAAGATAGATAAAATGTACAACTTCAAATATGTACCAATGTAATTTGAAGGAAGTTATGTACCAAGGGAACTCTTGGATAGATTATCCTCCCGTTGGACATTTGCATTGAAAAATGAGAAAGATCAAAGAGAGACTACTTGTTTCTCTAATGCCACCTGAGTCTAAGAAGGTAGAGATAGATGAGATGATGGAGAAACACAACAAGGAATTCTCACCAAAGCTGAGGGCATATAAGTTTCTTAAAGGCAAGTTAATTGAACTTGAACAAGACAACCACAAGAAATGGTGCAAAATCATGAACAGACCTATTGAGGAGGTAAGCCCTAACAAAGACCTTCAACAACATAATGTTAATAAGGCAACTCAAGATGATGCATCCATTGAGTTAGATAAATAAGAGGATGATACAACATGGAAAAATACTGCAGATGTTGCAGATGAAACATGGGATGATACCACAAATGACAACATTGTGGATACTAATATCATTAACATTACCGATGACCCTGTAGATGAATTCAATAAGGATGAAGATGTCACTATCACAAAAGACACAATCAATGAACATGACACAACAATTGATACTCCACAAGTGAAAATTCTAGGTAACATGCCTATATTGATACAAGCTATCAATATCCTACAAGAAACAAGAAAATCACCTGAGAAAGATACTCCAAAGGATGCAGGAGAAGAATCCAACAAAGACAACACTGATGGTTAGCAAGACATCAGAGATACTCAAGATGTAACCGATGCTAACAAGGTTACTGAAGGAGATAAGGACAAAGATGCAGAGACTCAAGACAAGAATGAATCACCCAAGGCAGATGATGCAAAGGACACCAATGATGGAGACAAACCAAAAGATGGAACTCCTAAGAAAATAGACAAGGTTGCTACTGATGATGTTAAGGTGAATGTAGAGACGTTTGTAGACACCCGACGAGCTGAAACTGATGCCAAGTAGTAGAAAGAAGCACAATAGGTTACATCATCAAGCACAACAAAAAAGGCTGAGAAATTGGCAATGGTGATGCATTCCACTGAGTCACAGAAGAAGAAGACAAAGAAGAAAAAGTTAGAGGTTACACTAGATGAAATCATTGAAATACCAAAGTGTGACCCCTCTACACTTGACATGGATGCATTACAAGAATATGGAGAGATATGCCAGAGGAAGGCATTGCGAGAGAAACTGAAGAAACAAAATAGGGACTCCATGGTACTGGAGACAACATGGGACAATCTACATCAAATTTTACTCAATGTTGATATTGATCAAAGAAATCCTATACTTGATCAACTAGATACCCTCACCGACACAATCACAACTCAGAACATTGAGGCTGAGAAGACAATTAAGGAAAGATATGAAATGAAATACCAACATAAGCTAATAGAGAAAATCACCCAAGAAGTGGTAGGAAATAAGGTAAAGATATCAGAATTCATATCTGAATTAGACCCCATCATATCTAAAGCTATAACCTTAATTAAAAAGCTGAGCACAATTGAGAAGTTCACTAAGGAGAATAGTGACAATATAGAAAAGCTAGATGAAGATCTAGAAAATAGTGCTAGTAGCCTAATCATAGATGGAGACAATGCACCAAAAATGCATTATGAGAAGATAATTAAGGTAAAAAGTTTAAGGAAGGAGCTATGGGAAGTAGAGACACATTTCAGAGAAGAATTAACTAAGCTACAAGCTCAACTTCTGCCAAATCTTACACTACTCCAACAACATATCAGTTCTGCAAGGCAATTGATAGGAACTCCTGAGATGTCTGTAGTAGACAACATCTATGATATGCATTCAAAGATCACACTTGAGCACATGGCTCTGGATAACCTCAGAGAGAAATGGAAGAAAATGATGAAAGGCATGAAGTCTTCACATTCCCATATTTTTGATAAGCTCTAAGGTAAATAACCTTTGCCCTTAATATCAAATAAAGGGGGAAATGATATAAGTACAAAACAAAAAGGGAAAATGTTATGTACATTCATTCAGATGGGCAAATGGTATATATATATATATATATATATATTCATAAATGATATGAAGAAGGAAAATATATCATATGTAAAGATATACCGACATATACATAGGGGGATTCATTAAATGAATAAGGATTATATATGTTGTATATACTTAACATTTTGTTAGTATTTTGCACAAATAAGTTTTTGATACTAATGTCAAAGGGGGAGATTGATGACATTAATTTGCCATTAGTATACAAACAACACTTTCGGTAAGTCTACACCGAAAGACAAGAAAGAGAAAACCAAGGATTAGATTAAGAGATCACCAAAAATGACTAAGTACAGAGAGTACCAATGACACAAGTTAGTATGTAAACCAAAAATCACAAAGTAGAAAGATAAAGTGGAACCCAATAGAGGAACCCAAAATGCAAGTTATAGTGCAGACCGACAAGATAGATATAGTGCAACTGGCAGTCAAAACCTAAGGATCAGTCAAGAGAATTCATGCAGCATCACAGAAAAGGATCATATCAGTTTTCAAGAATAGAACACAGGCTACCAACGAGTAGGAAAAGGTATTAATCAATCACTTTAGGTGATATTCATATACTGTAATATTTAATGGATCTGTAATCAGAAATTATAGATTGCATACAGTCAGGTCAAACATATTGTACACATTCTAACAAGTGGGGTACACTTAAGAAATCCTTTCAAGGAAGGTGGACTTAACAATCCAATTGTAAATCTCTTAACCGAGTGCACACTACATCAATATTGCTAAAGATCTTAACAAAGTAGATCCTAATAGGTCTCGACATTAATACTCCTAGTAGGGTAGATCATCAGAAGTGATCAAATTGTAAGCCTTAATTGGCTCCCTTCCATTCTACAGATAGTGAAGTTTTGTGGGTGCCATCCCCACCGCAGTTTTTACTTCCTAACAAGAGTTTTCTATGCTATCATATCTCGTGTTATGTGTTTATTAATTTCATGAATGTTTCTATGAATGTTGCATACAATTAAGATTATGAATCAATATTACATGCATAAGAAAAAACATCAGATTTGGTCGGTAATACATTAAAGTTTGATTGCTGATGAAGAAAGGTGAAAAGTGTTAAAAGTTTTAGAGGCACTGTTTCACCCCTCCCCTCTCAGTACTAATTCCCATTAATCCCAACAAAATAGGTCCACGAATAACTTTGATAGTATAAACTTTAATAGAAGATGATGGGATATTTTGATCTTGACATTAAAGAGGATCATTGGAGGGTGTAGAAAGGGTTATTTTCTCTTGTTTTTCAATAGGCTCATTGGAAATGGTGGAAGGGATATCCTGATATTTCTTAGGAGGTGGATAAGATATAGGACTTGGAAGGATACTTTTCTCTTGATATGGGAATGTATCATTGGATGGTTTAGAAAGGGTACTTTTATCTTGGTTTTCAATGGGCTTATTGGAACTAGTGGAAGGTGTTGGTACTAAAAAATACAAGGGTTTTTGAGTACCTTGTGGAATTTTTGCATTTTGACCCCTTCTAAGTGATTTTTGAGCCTATTTTCTTGAATGGAATTTTTAATATTACCATGCATGGCAGGTGTTCATCACTCTTGTTTTGACATATGAAGACATCCCAGGTTGTTAGTTTCAAGTTTTGAGTTGTTTGCTGATGTCTTGCGCCCTTTTCTGTTTCATAACTGCCACTTTGGGAATGTTTAACATGTATATCAGAGAGACTATATTTCAAAACCCAAGCCATTTTGAGTCTGTTTGATAGGTTTTTAGATTCCCCAAAGTTGGTTCTCCAGAACTGTCTAGTTTCTCTGTTTTGCCCAGAATGTAGAATTACAAAATAGTGTACTTTGACCTTCTAAAAGTTGTACCCGATTGAATTCCATAAAGAATTGAGTGTTTACCCATATTTAAAACATGAAAGTATACCTATTTGAAGAGTTTTAGACTTTTACCAATCCATTTAGCCACTTTGCCAACTTGATTCCAAATCATATTTATGCATATTTACTGTGTTTAAATTCAAGAAGGTTGTAAAGTGCTGACTTTGCATGTGTGTGCCGATTGATTAGTTGATCATTGAAGTAGGTTAGTTGAAGTTTCATAATCCACATGTGAAGGTGAATCCAAATTTAGAGGTTTAGATTCTGAAGGTTCTTCTTGATGATTTTATTAATTCAAATTTGAAGGATTTTTTTGCAGTTTGCCAATGCTGAACATAATGAAGTTTACAGAATGGTCACTTTTAGAGAATGATAAATTTGTATCTAAAAGTTGTTTTCAAGAACCAATTGTGGGACCATTCTCTTTTCATAAAAATGTACTATTGTGAATGGTGGTGAAGTCTTAGAGCATGTTTTGGTAATCTTATAATGGCCGATCCGAATATGATTTATGTTGTTTCTGCGTTTGTATTTGCACTGTTTGCTAGAATTGCCAAAGTTTGATTAGCTGTACCTTGCACCTGAAGTTGAATTCAAAAAAGACCTTTTGTGTGCATATTCATTATTGATGAATGAATCACTTTGTTAAGTGATGGATCCTTAGGAGTTGACCTGATGTATTTCCAAGATACATTTCGGGCAAGGTTTTGCATGTATCTGAATATTTCAACTTGCAGATTGAATAAAATTGCTCACTTTGAGTATTATTATCTTTTGGATCTGATCTTTTTAAGCCAGTTGAGTTGGAAACCATTTCTCAGATGCTAGAGATGAATGTACTTTCTGATTCCCATCCTTACAAAGTGTCATTCAGTCAAATTTCAAAGCTCGTTCAGCAAGCTACTTACCATTAGTGAGTTAAATTTGCAGAATTGTAAAAGATAGTTTTAATTGATCTCCAGTTGAGTATTTTTAGGCCTAGATTGCATGATCAATCAAGTTTGTTCTGTCAAAAGGAAAGTGGCTTTCAAGAAGTGGAAATCATTGAACCAACATTTTAGAGACTTGTTATTTATTTGTGAGATCCAGTACTCAGCATATGAAGCCTTAATAGCTATATTATTATTTTAAAGTATTTTGAGATTTAAATAATGGTACTTATGGATGTACACAAATCAAGATAACTGTGAAAGAAATGAGGAATCAATGAACCATTTCAAACTATGAATGAATCCAGTGAGGAAGCTTATCCAATGTATGGTCTGTGCAGTGTCCAAGAGGAGGGAGGTTATGTTTTGTCTGGTTTTTAATAAAAGCCAATCTTATAAATCAAGCTTTGGGAAACAAAACATCCCTAAGATCTATGCAAGGAAGGAGAAAAGTGCTTGAGCATTGAATGTTGGAGTTAGAGGCTATTAAAAGTTTCAAATAGAAAATGCACTATGACAGGTATAAAACAAGACAGTGTAACTTGCGCAATATAGAAGGATACTCCAACACATTGATTTGAAAGCCATGTGCAGACATAAAAGAAGATGAGAATCCATAAAAACATGTGCAATTTGCAGATGAAAACAAGTTGTCTGCAAAATGAGGCATGGAGGCATTTAAAAAACAAAACAATTCTTTACAAATGCATAAGTTAAAAGGCCCATTCAGAGATACCCAGTGCAAAGAAAGTGGAAGATGTCAATATTTAAAAATTTGCATCCAAGATTGGAGCCTGTGCTGGAAAGAGGGAAGGTCCACACAGCATGTGGAGACACTTTCAAATATCTTGAGTATTAAACATTGCAAACATGAAAATAGGCCACCAAGCCTACACAGAAGAGGAAATTTAGGCTGCGTAGCATAATGAAGTTTTTTTTTAAGAGCAAGTGCCAAAATAGAGGAGCCACGTGCTAGGATTTGAAAGGGAGACACAATGCATGGAAGCTAAATAGAAGTTTCAAACCTCCAATTGCAAAGACCAGCGTAGAAAATAGAGGGATTGCACAATATTCAAAGGGGTTTATAAAAGTTTTAAACATTCTAAAAGCTTGTGTAGCTATGTAAAGTAGCATGTGGAGGAGCCTACGCATTCTTCTATGGATGCCTATGCATAAAATTGAGGTTTTGAAACATTAAAACCAGCAAATTCATAGTGCCTGCGCTAAATGCATGGTGGGGTATTTAAAAACAAAAACTCCCAAGGCAATTGTGAATTGATAGGTGTATTTCTTTGAAGAAGGCTCACGCAGCATACAAGAAGATGTTTTAAAAACATTTAAAACAAGACCACGGGCTGCACAAAATTTGGAGGGGTGAGGCTGTTAAAATTTTCAAACAAACAATACATAGCAAGATGGAGGTGCTGTGCTAGTTTTGGGTGGAATATTTGAAGAGTTTTTAACCATTAAATACTACAAACCATAATGAATGGCTTATGCAGTCAGAGGGGGGAGTGTGTTATGTGTTTCGTGAAATACCAATTATTTTAAACTGCAAAGCACATTGCATTACTTGCACAAGTTTGGATGGAGAGGTTTTTAACATTAAAAGCATCAAGCATCAATGCCATTTCCTGCATAGGTATACAAAGGGTTTAAAATTTGGGAAAATGCATAGTGCATTTATCCCACATTGGAAGTGCGAGGGTTTTTTTATAACTTTTATATTCTGCACTTGTAATGTAATATGAATAAGAAGCCAAGAGGCTTATGGTAGGCCCCTTGGCTGGATGTATGCATGTGGGCCCCATTATTTTAACTTAGAATGCAAAAATGCTTTAAAAACATAGAGAAATTTAGTCCCATATTGACCCTGCTGAGGAAATTGAAGATGTTTATAAGAAAAATCAAAATTATATATAAATGTGAAGTAGAGAAGGAGGCTCTCTTCATGCGCATGTGTGCAGGAGGTGGATTGGTGCATTGGGAAGGGTGTTGGTGACCGAAGACAACCAAATTTTGTAGGTAGGTGGCAAAAGTGACAGATGGCTTAGAGGACATGTGGCAGATGGTCACAAAGTTGTGAGATGCTAACCACTAGAGGGGATAACCATGAAGATAGCATGACTAACCACTAGATTGACCGCATGCATAGTGGTGAAGGGATTCCAGCTAACCACCAGAGGTTCAGAGATAGCGCGATTGTGCAGTCGCGCAGTCAAGAAAGAAGGCCGCAGTTAAGAGATAACTGCCAAGATTGAGCATCTGGAGGTCAAATAACTAGGTCGCGTAGTCATGAAGAGAAAAATGCTAAGTTCCTTTCCTTGCAAGATTTAGAGACCACCATCGGATCAAAGATCAGATCAAGGGCCTGCATTTAGTCTCTACAGGAACCCATGGTTAGTGAAATCTTAAAGAGACTTGGAGACTTTATTGAGCAAGATAATCGGGGTTAAGGAGGAGTTAAAGACCAGTTAGAAGTAGCTAATCAGAAGGTGACAAGTGTCAAATTCTAGTGAGATCTGGGCTTAAATTGCATAAAAGAAGAATTTCAAAATGGGAATGTGCACAAGATATTAAAAGACAAATGAATTCAAAAATCAAAGACTGTGCAAAGTATTAAAAGTGAATTTAAATCACATTTGCAAGGAAAAGATAAAATGCAGAAATATTAATATAATGTGCAACATTAGGGCAATTTTATTCTTTTCCATAGGCTGGTGCAAATATTTTTATTGCACAACTTGATAGAGAAGCATTCCAGAGGGATTTATGAGAGATAAAAAATCAGATTTGCAAGCAAATATGATCAGATTTGAAGATTTTCTCAGAGAATAAGAATCAGATTGTGAAATTAGATATTTATTTGAAAAGATAGTTGAAATCAAATTTGATCAAAACTTTCCCGGAGGGTTTTTTCAAAGAGAAATAAGATATTTGTAAAAGATGAAAATCAGATTTTGGAATCAGATAAATAAGGATATTTGTAGAGAATAGAATCAGATTTTATCAGAAAAGACAAATGCAGGCTGAGATCAAATGTCTTTGGTGAAATCAGAATATAGAAGAGACATCTCAAATCAGATTTATTGAGGTTTTCCACGGGGATATTTTCTTAGAGATTAAAGTTTGAAAAGACAAATAGAATCAGACTTTGAAGAAGCATTTGCAGAATGAAATCAGATTTCTTTGTGGAGTGAGGTTTTGAAAAGACAAAGTAAAGTCAGATTTTTGAAGAAAAGTCATCGATGGAGATTTGTTTTCAGAGGAGAATAGAGGAGTAAATGTAGATCAGATTTTAAAAGGAGGACATGTGTGAATCAAACATAGGTTTTAGGGTCTTTTTTGCTTCTATATCTTTTCTTCTTTTCTAGGTTTTAGGGGTTCCTACCTTCTACTCTATTTTGGGAGAGTTCTCAAACTGTGTTTTGGATCTCTGAAAATTTTTTAGAGCAGGTTCCAAGCTTTCTATCTTCTGTAATATTTCTATTTTCTATGCATACAAATCTATTCTATTATTATTTTGTCTCAGGAAAGAACATGATTGTAACAACAAGTTTATGAATAAGATTCAGCATATTGTTATTTTATCATTAAGTTGTCTCCATTTTTGTTCTGAATCATATAAGCTAGGGCAGCAAGGGTGTTTTAGTTTTCCTATTGTTGATCAACAATAGTGTTATTCAAGTAATGAATATGATTAAGATTTGTGTTCATATTTGTATGAGTTGGAATATCAAGGATATTTCCAATCTTGTCTTTCCAGTGGATGCTAGTTATGTATTGTCTATTCTGAGGTCTGTTCCAAGGGGAGGGTTAAATTCTTTGAGTAGGGAGTTTCAAATTTGAGATACAAAGGTGGATTCATAAGTAGAATTTGATTGGTACAGTTTGTATTATGTAAGGCATATAGACATATCAGACTATGCTTTTGTCCTTTGTTCATAATATCTTTGCAATGTCATGTTCGACTCTATTTCCCATTGGATGAGGCACTGGTTTATGCAAGATTTGAGGTATTTCAGAGATCCATCATCAAAACATAATTGAAAAACCATTTCCATTCCATGTTATTAGGAGTTAGGATTGCTCTGGTTTTCAGACTTATTCTATGAAAGCTGAATATTGTATAATATTTGAGAAAACATTGAGGTACTTGTTACCTAAAGGTCTGAAAACTATTCCACAAGTTATATATCTACTAGCTTGTTTTTGTCACAAAGGAGTCATATATGTGCATATTAGGAAATACCCACCTAAGTGATGTGGAGCTTGAAGAAGAAGGAGGATCTTATCTGATCCTCATCAATAAGGCTTAATTTTACTAGAATCAGGAGTTGGAGTTATAAGAATTGATTAAGTTTTTAATCTATTTGTGATTCAACAAGAAAAAGACCTAACAAAAGGGATATCTTGATCTTTCTTAGGAAGTAGATAAGATATAGGATTTGGAGGGTTACTTTTTTATTGACATGGAGGGGTATCAACTTGGAAGAAATGAAAAGGTATGAGGGAATCATCATGAGACTCTGGCAATATGGGACCTTAGTAAAATATTTGATAGGAATGGATATCATCTTGATCTTTATCTGTACTGATACTTGTTTCTTCACATTTTGGATTAATCTCTTGACGTGGAGTTGATGACATTAATTTTCCATTAGTATGCAAACAACACTTTTGGTAAGCATACATCGAAAGACAAAACAATGAGAAAACCAAAAATTAGATATAAAGAAGATCACCAAAATGAATAAGTACAAAGAGAACCGATGACACAAATTTGTGTGTACACCAAAATTACAAAGAAGAAATATAAAGAGGAACCCGATATGAAAGATAAAGTGCAAACTGATGAGACAGTTAAATAGAAACTGACAAAACAAAACCAAAAGACATTCAAGCATAACCAACCATCAGGAACCGAGAGTTAGTTGCAGCCCGCAAAAAGTGGATCTGACCTCCACATCAAATAAAGAAATTTTATTCTATTTATAGGATATTGATTTGTTTTAAATACATTTTCTTTAGGGATAAGAAACATGAATGTAAGTGCTTTAATTAGTCTAACTGATTTAAAACACATAGACTAGGGGATCTAAGTACAAGTTGTAAACTTGATCTTAGAGTTAACATTGTTTTTCTCGAAACTTGATGATGTCAATCCATCTTATAAATAGATGATGAAATCATTAATTATGAAGGATGTGAATAGAGAGGAGAAGATGAATTAAGAAAACATGCACATCTATGGATCATATTGAAAGTTTCAAGAACCAGAACAACAAAAGGTGAATTTGGTTAGCAAGAACCAAGAACAGAGGCTATCGAGAATCAGATGTATAATTCAATCACATTAGGAAATAATATTTTTCATGTAAAATAAATTGGATCTATATCAGCAAGAGGAGATTGTATTTACTAGGTCAATTTGTAATTTTCTATCATTCTAACAAGTGGAGCAAAGTGTAAAAATCCTTTCAAGGAAGGTGGATTTAACAGTCCAACTACAAATCTCTTAACCGAGTGCACACTCAATAGTGTTGCTAAAGCTCCTAACAGAGTATAATTTAACAGGTCTCCACTAATACTCTTAATAGGGTAGATCATCAGAAGTGATCAAATTGTAAGCTTTAATCGACCCCTTCCAATCTGCAGATAGTGAAGATTTTATGGGTGTCATCCCCACCGCAATTTTTACTTCCTAACAGGAGTTTTCTGTGATATCATATCTTGTGTTATGTGTCAATTACTTTCATGAATGTTTCCATGAATGTTCACATGTATGTTAATGTTATGAATTGATATAACTCACATTGAGATAGTATAGATCAGATTGAATGGATATACAATTGATTACAAAGGTTAATTGATTAAAGGATATAAAAGTTTTATAGGTACTGAGTCACCCCTCACCTCTCAGTACACACTTCCCATTAATTCCAACAATTGGTATCAGAGCTAAGTCTATTCTTGGAAAGGTTAAATGCTTTAGAGAAAAGATCATACAATGGAGAAGTACAGACTTGATAATAATATGGAGAATAAAAAGCTAGAAATTCATATGTTCTATGAACATTATAAAGAAGATAGAATCAACATGAGACATCTATTAGATGAGAGAAATATTATGGCATCTCTCTGTAATGAGACATATTATCACGAGGAAGAGATACCAAATTTCTTTGAGTCTTCAGGATCAACTACAAGCAAAGCATCAGATATATTTGAATAAAGCATCACAAGATTGTATAGTCAGAAAATGGAAGCACTTTCATGGTAGACTATCTTAGCCTTCTGAGTAAGTGGTTTGGGGTCATATCAAGCACCTTGAATGGGTTCTTGATCTAGACCTAGCTTTCCCCCTGTGAGACCCACCTCAATCAGTCCTTGTTTCACAGCTTATTTTATTTCATGCTTTCAGTAGTTTATGCTTAGACATGCTTTGACTATCAGCGAGACTTTTCGTACGTTTGAGGATCGGTGGAATCCTGTGTTATATATTCAGCACCTGATTTTGTAGTCAGGGTACTTATGAGATGATTATGTTCTGATTTAAGTTACAGCTTATGTTGATGTTTTAAGTGGATCCAAATGTGTATATGTAATATGATGAAATGGTTTAGGGAACCAATGCTAGGATACTTCAGTTCTAAATGCAATGTGGTTTATATGCTTACCTATATTATTGGCGTTATGTTCTGCTTTATATCATGTGTTTTGGATCTACTGATGTGTGCATTGAGTGTGCAGGAAGAGTTGACCATGGAACTAAATCGGGGACCCAGTTCTGGAACCCATGTATAATACCTGTGTGTACTAAGGTCCTGTCTATATAAAGAGACATGGACCTCGTTGTTATGTGTTTATTTCATAAACGTGGTTTGCATGATTGTCATTAAAATAGTAAATGTTTATGTTATCAAGTCATGTCTAATGTTTTAATTTCATGTGCCAAATTTGGCAAAGTGTTGTAATTTATTTGGACATGGCTAGTAATGGGGAACCAAGGTAAGTCAAGGGTTAACTAAGGTCATCTTTGAGTAGTACCCATGCTTACCTCGGGGTTAGAAGTTTCTAGAGTTTCTTTGACTTAGAATTTCGTAGGTTAACTTCAGGGTAAGTTTCAGAGGGTCTTTTGGACTCCTAGAGGGTAATCGGGGTCAGTTTTAGTCACCCAACTTGGTACCCTATGGGTTAGGGGTCATTTTCGGTCATTAATGAGCCTCTAAACTCATTTATTACCCCCTTAAAGTGTCATTTTCAACTTTGAGCGAATTTGATAGAGGAGTGTGACTTTGGTTAACCTCACTCTCTCTTCTACCCATGTGTCTTTTGACCTTGCCCTTGGAGGGTTAGGAAGTGGTTTGGTTTAAGGATTGGTTAGGGTTACTTCACCCTGGGGTTAGACCTTTCTTAGGTTGGGGGTTTGCCTATTTAGGGGAGATTTTAGGATGAGTTGAGTGTTCACCCACTCTCTACCCTTAGAGACAGAATCCAGTTTTTGAAGGAGCCTTTGGAGAAGAAAGCTTAATAGGGATAGCTCTACACCAGTCTTCATTCTACCTTTGCTTGGATCCAGGTTGGATCTCTTTTAAAGATTTGTTTATGTTATGTGTGTGTTCTTGAGCTCAAGGACTCCATTAATGGAGTCTATGGTTTTCTTGAAGCTTTTTTTTTATTTTTGTTGGAAATTTTCTTTCTGTTTTCCCAAAGTGTTTATTATGTGTTATTTTTTCGAATGGGTCTTCAAGGTACACTCACCCTTGGGAGGGCAGAGTAGCCTTGGAGGGGTAGTGGAAATGATTCCTGTCAAGTGCAGAGTCTCCCATGTGTGGAGTGATAAACTTGGGGTAACACGATACCCAAGAAGCCAAGATAGGCCTGAGGGCATTTGGGAGGTTTATGGAGGTTATTCAGGATAGCATCTTGTGAAGATGATCCTTGGCAAGTCCATGTGAGGCTTGCGTGTTTTATTATGATCTTGGCTTTCTCCTTCAGTGAGGTCTACCACTACCCCTGTTGTTTGGAATATCTCTTGGAGATACTTCCTCCTGTTCAATCCTATGTGGGGATGGGTTTTCTTGTGTTTTGCACTCCTTTCCTTTTCCTTCTTTTTGTGCGTACCTGTTTGTTACCCGTTCCAGAATGGATCCCCAAGCTCGGGGGTGGCCTTGTAAAGGCCTAGGTTGGGAGGTGAGCCTCCATGGTCAACCTCACTTTTTATCAGGTACCAGATGAGGCACAGGTGGTGTATCCAATCTATGTGCGACAGATGGATACCACTGTATTAAGAGCAACTGTAACTTGTATGTTTTTGAACCCTCATTACTGTAAGTTGTAATTCGGCCATTAGAATATTTGCAACCTTTCATCACTTCCCTTGTAATTTTACTTCATTTAAAAGTATTCAATTAAATGGGTAGCATCTTGGAAGAGATTTCATGTTTTCGTATCCTTATAAATCTATCGTTTACGTTTCCCTCTTTGGAGTAAGACTAGAATATTAAACTGTAATGTTGTTTTTACATTTTTGGACTAAAATCGTTCTTGGTGTTCTTGAGAAGAATCTATTGGTATTTTATTTTATCTTTACTTGGTGCAAATTCAAATTATTTTTCAAAAAAAAAAATGAAAATTCTTAGTTTAAAAATTCCTTCCACTATAACGTGGAGAAGGAATTATATATTCCTATGATCAAATAAAAATTTAAAAAAAATCTCTCTTTATGTCCGCTGTTTCGAGATATACAGTCATAATGATACCAGTCATTTATTAATTAAATTTTTATTTTTAGTATAGTTTAAAGATTAAATATTTTATTAACGTTTCATTTTATACATATATTGCAAAAAAAATTAAATGTTATTCTCGCAGGTTTATTGTATTATGCAAAAGTGGGGTTTGGAAATTGCGCGGAATGCGCGTTGTTTCCCTTAAATTAAAAAGGGGAAAGTTTTTTTAATAAAAAGATTGGGGAGGGCCGAAGCCCTCCCCCCCAAATTTAAACTCGGGCGCAGTGAAACCCGTGGGGGCCGCGCGG
>MU226282.1:1544836-1557848 GCA_018584345.1 Thuja plicata
TGGAGAATATAAGGTTTCTGATCTTGATTTTATGAAGCCACAAAGAGAGTTTGAATAATGAGTCTTTGCTTCTACTTCTCATTACCTTTGTAATAACTTTGTCACTGCTTCTACCCACTATGAATCTCTCAAACTTACTAGTAATGACACAGTAACTACTGAAGTTCCATTGACTCCTTCTGATATGGCTTCTTTTTATGGTCTTGGTTATCATTTATTGGTTAGACAAGGATTCCATTGTCAAGGATGTGGTAAGAATAAATAGGGAATTCAAATGCCCTTACAGAATGGGGGGCATGAGCATTCTTATGGATTGGGATTTAATCCTCAACAAAAAATCAATAACAACATCTCAAATAACACTTTAAAGCATAATGAACCTATGAATGAATTTGACCAAGACGTTCTTTTGCCTAAACTCCTTCGTGCTAAGATGATTGCTAGACCTAAACGCAGAAATAAATGTAGTCCACACTTGAAGACTCTTCCTTTTTGTTTCTATCATAGATTTCATGATCACTCTACTAATGAATGTCATGCTTTACATTATAAGATTAGGCAGCTCGTTGATTATAAAATTATTTATATATCATATGGAAATGAGTTGTATTTCAACCCTATTTTCTCTAAATAATATTTATGTTCCTATTATGGACCTCCATATTATGTAAACAATGTTAGCCTAATATTTTGGGGCTTGTTGTCTTGCATAGTATTGTGAGTGATATAATAGGTCCCCTTTCATCCTTTTTCCCATGCTTGGGGGGCAAGGATGACATCTCCTTCTTTTCTGTCTTTCTGAGATTCACTTTTCCCTTGGTTAAGCAGTATCTATCTATTTTGTGATACCCAATCATACATGAAAATTCTGGTTTACATTGACGATCTATGTCCTTGATCATAACCTATTTCTTTGTTAGACATTGGGTTTCCATGGTTGATAAATCTCTCACCTTGGAAATTGAATATTGTGCTATCCCTCACAAGGTTTACTTTTTCACTTCTTGCATGATGTCTCTTTGCATTTGTCCCTTCCATGGCCTCATAGGAGCTGTGACCTTCTTGGCTTGGACTGGGTGTTGTCTATGGATATTGTCTTGTTGTTGAAGAAGGCTTTAGCCTTGATCTTTTCTTTCCTTAACATGACAAATTAGTATGTACTTTTCCATATTAAGGAGGGGGGCATATACACGGCCTCCCTCATTTTATATTATGCATTTTGTTTTGCAGCATGCTAAATCCTCTAAAGGTAACACACATAAGTTTCTAAATCCTGAAGAGATACGCATTCAATTACAATTCAATATGCTAAATCCTTGGAAGGTAACACACATAAGTTGCTAAATCCTGAAGAGATACACATTTTACAAATGTATTCCATGGTGATAGAAGAATATGGATCCATGGGTACTTCATAAAAGCTGTTAGAAGATGCACTACATACATGCATAAAGCCACCAAAAGGTGGACAACTTTATGGGGTGAATATCAAGTGCTTTCTTGTGGGGCCATCCTATCCTTTTTGTGGTTCACAGTGAGATACACACATCTTACTGGGCGAACTAATCACACCCTCTCTCTCTCTCTCTCTCTCTCCCCCCCTTAACTAGTGGTGTCTCTCTTATTGCGATCTTATGGTTGATAAAGACTTAAGTCCCTGAGGATTTCTTTGTCACTTTTGATTCCAATAAGATTGTCCTTTATCTATGTTCTCCTTTACCAAGAGTTTGTGTTGAGTCCATACTCTTGCTAAAGTGGGGGCTAAATGTAAAGTCAAAAAATGGAAGCACTTCCATGGTAGACTAGTTTAGCCTTCTGAGTAAGTGGTTTGGGGTCATATCAAGCACCTTGAATGGGTTCCTAATCTAGACCTGGCTTTCCCCCTATTCTACCCCTACTTCCACTTCTTTCCAACCTGATTTTTGCATCCTTGACTGCAGATCTGAGATATTTGACCTCAGGGTCAGGGTCAACCTTTTGGGTAAATGTTCACCTTGACCCTGACCTAGGTCAAGGTCGACCTTGACCCTCACCTAGGTCAAGGTCGACCTTGAACTTGAACCAGGGTTCAAATCTCAGGGTCCCATAGTTTCCAGATGTCGGTCTTTGCAAAAGTTGTTTCCCGCTTCCGGGTTGGCTGTTTCGGGTTCAGAAGTGTCGATTCCTAAATTATATTTAACATAGGTCCACTTCTAAAGGTATAGGTCTAATGGGAATTTAATTATCCTATGTCAGCCTACTTAGAATATTGTTCCCTAATTTCATATAAAAGAGAGCCTTTCTCCCCTCATTTTCTCTAAGTCCTCTATTGAAGCTTATGTATCCTTGAGCCATTAAGGAGCATTATCAAGTGAAGTCCAAGCAAGCTAAGGAGAAAGATTTCAAGCAATAATTCATCCATTTAAGCATCCATTTTCATGAAAGAGATCCATTGGAGGCCATTGAAGGATTCAAGCCACATAGTGCCCTTTTGGTGATCTCTCCATCCGCCTTCTTCCAAGCCTCTTCATACTCAAGAAACCATTAAAGAATTGGTGTTGGAGAGCTACAAGCAATTAATTGAAGACATCCTACATCCTACATTCTAGATCCATTGGTGCATACATACTTGTGGATTGAAGGATTTGAATCCTTCACAAGGACTTTTACAAGCAAGGTGAATTTATGCATTTACTTTGTTTACTTCTGCAATTTCAATTATATATATTTGAGGTTAATTCCAAAACTTGGGTTTGACCAAGGCAAACCACTCCCCCCAAAGAAAAAACCCTCTTTTTCTTGTAGGTATAGGTTTGGGACTACAGATTTGGACTCAGATATGGATACCCTTTTTGACAAACTTTCAGGATCCGTGAACAGACTTTTTGTCGGACCTGTGCAGGTCAAGGTCGACATTATTGTGTCAGGGTTGACATTTGTGGGTGAAGGTCGACCTTTTTCATAAAACAGTGTCAGACCAGAAAATGATTTCTCGGTTTTGTTCATCTCTACGTTTCCTTTTTGAATCATACTTGAGTTGTTCCAGAAATAGAGCGCAGACCCCAAAAAACAAGATTCTTTGATTTGCAATATTTCAAGGTTAGTGCATTTATCCTATCCATTTCAATTTTAATCATTCTAAATCTATCACACATTCATTCCTTTCCATAAAATGGGGAATTTAAGACTTTACTCTTTGCTCGCATTTCCAAATGATTGATTCATTTGTGCAATGATCCTTTTTGGGTTGATCAATTTGGATTTTTCCTTTGTGAATCTTGGGATGGAAGAGGAATATCTTATCTTTCCCCCATAGATTTCAAATGTTACATTTCTTATGTTACACATTGTTATATGTTACAAAGCCTAACTAAAATCAATGTACATTTGGCTGGACAAGTTAAATCTCTACAAATAGGTCAAGAGACATAGGTGGTAAGGATGATTGATGTCATGAATAATTCTAGACAAGTTGAGAAAGAAAGAACACTAGCTATTTATGATAGAAGAAAGATTGTAGAAAAGATACAAGAAAAAGAGTCTAAAATAAAAAGACTTACAGAGCATCACCATGAGATTACAAATCAGATTATTATTATGAGTCAAGAGGAAAACAGAATAAATGTTGAACTGATTGAAAGAATAGAAGCTATCGGTTAACTAAGGGATGAGAATGAAAAGTTAAAACATGAAATAAGAATTCAACAACTGCATAATGAAATTATCAAAAAAGTTGAAGAAAGCAATAAAATAATGGATCATTTTCTTGAAGGACAACAAAGAGTCAACAACAATACCGGTCTAGGTTTTACGGAGAATGGAGAATCATGAAATCAAACTGATCCAAAGAATGTCTATACAAATTCAAGACCAAGAAAGCTTACATGTAATCACTGTGGAAAGCAAGGCCAGACATCAAATCTATGCATAGGCAAAATGAAAGGTATTCCTATATCTACATCTTCATTCATAGGATTCTGTTATAAATGTAATAAGAAAGGACATAAAGAATATGAATGTAAGTATAAGATGAAACAACCAAAGAAGGAAACCTACATGGACAAATACTATCCAACTTGAAAAATGAATGGGCACACAACTCTTGAATGCTGGAAAAAGAAAAAGCAAGCATGGAAGCCTAAAGGTCAAGAAAATCCCTATCAACTAAAGAGAGTCGATAACTAGTATGTATGGGATTACAACACTTGGACAAATTGTACAACATGTGGAAGATATGGTCACATTGCTACAAAATTTATGAGATAGTGGACTAGAAATTCTAGAGGCTGGACTAACCCTGAAATGGCATGCTTACACTGTCACAAAGTTGGTCATCTCAAGAAAGACTGCATAGACTGAATGCCAGAGACAAGTACATATCCCAATGGAAACACCATTGAATATATCCACGGGAAAGAGACAAAATGTGGAGAAAAGATTCAAATAATGATGAAGCTGGACTGAGCAATGCAAATGGTGACACCCCATCCAATGGATCCGATGACATCACCACCCCCACCTAAGAAGAACAAGTATGGAATTGCATTACCCAAGTTATTATTTTACATTAGTTCCATAATATATATTGATTAAAATGAAAAATTAGCATAAGAAAGATGCATCATGGTATTACTTTTCAAAATCTATGATAAATATGCTATCGGGCATATATACCAAAACCCGTCGGTATACACTCAAAGCTAATACTGCCTACACTTACCGAGAAGCATTGGTTAAAAGAAAAGCTACTAGTATAAACTGAGCCTCGTCAGTAACTAAGAAAAATGAACACGTGGTTTGCAATACTGAAACCCATTGGTAAAGGCAAGAGGTATAATGACCAATCAAAATGTCATGTCGTCACCGAAGGAAAGTTTGAAGTCTTAAATGACAAACTCCATCTTCACACACCGAGGAGTTGGTAAGAATTTATGACACACATTTAGGTAAAAATGGCTATAAAAGGGTAACTAGTTGGTCTTATTATTCACGATGACCAGAGAAAAGTGACCAAGGTGATTTTTGAGCAGAAAGTGACTGAATCACAGAGCGACCACAACTTGACATAGAGCACTCCAAAGTAGATCAAAATCTTTGCAAGAGTAAATAGTAAGTTCTACATAACTGACAACTCAATTTCACGCATTTCATAGGAATCCCTAAAATCTGAAAATGGCCTCGACGTCAAGAACTGTGAAATCGAAGAACTCAAAGAAGGATGAGTTCAAGCTCATCAAGAATTAGGCATGTGAGGAACCAAACTACAAGATCCATCCCGAGGTTGCCTCACAACCCGACGATGTTGGAGCATTCTCATGAATACCAGCTAGGGTTTTTCTCATGGAAGATGTTTGATCTTTCATACACTGCAAGATTGCAGAGATAGGAGATTCAGAGGTTGAAGAAGCTTATAAGAAGCTATGCAAGAAAGATGGAACACTAAAAGATAAACACAAGAATATATAAGTAAAAGGGCTCACCAATGCCCTAATGTTCCCAAAGGTCTTCAAAACCTAGTGGATTTGGTTAGTGCTAAGCCGAATGCACAACCATAAGCTTTGGTTGGATGAACCGAAGATGATAACCTGAGATGTCACCCATGCGATCACCGATTACCACATAACTGAGAAAGTAAAAGCATTGAAGCATCCACCTAAGGATGAGACTGAGAAGATGACATGAGCCAAATGGGATGATAGAGGATTGAAATTTTCCACCATAACCGATGATGAGATGAAGTTTGGTGCATGCATTCTAGACTACAAATTCTTCCAAGCTAGCAGATTGAACAACATTGCATCCAGTGCAGTAGACACAACGTATAAGATTGTGAAGAAAGGAAAATAGTTGGATTTATCCGAACTACAACTGATTCAGTTGAATGAAAATTTAAAGACTATCAAGAATGTGAATTCAAACACATGTAAGTTTGGATCACTCATAATGTTTATTTTCTTCTAATTTCAAGAAGCATTTCCATCGGTAGGAGATGTGAAATGGGACAACACCAAACCGGTCACCATGTAGATTAGTGAACACATAGCCTCACTAGGAGAAAATTTTGAAATAGTCATGGATGAATGCTTCAATGTATTCAAAGACCGAATGCAAAAGAGGTTAAGGATCCCCAAGAAACTCATTGAAAATAATAAAGATGAAATATGTTTCATGGTTGATATAGACAATACATATATCAAGCCTGATGTATTAAGGACAACATGGTTACAACCATTGGAGTATGAGATAAACATTGATCTTGCATCTAAGGCAATTGATGCCTTGATTAATGAACCACTAAATAAGAACCAACCCAAGTTTGGAACATATGAGGAGGCCAAGACAAGAATAAAATCTGGCCTAGTTGTTGAGAAAATTGTCAGAAAGAAGGACAAAATGGTAAAGAACCTCAAGAAGATATTGTCGACAATTGAGGAGGAAATCAATCAAGAAGAGAAAACTAAAAAGGAGGAAGAAAAAAAAGGATAGCTACCTATCAATGAAGTTGAGGAAAAGGCTGACTCTAAGGAAATAGAGTCAGATTCACCACCTCCTCCACCAACTAAAAAGACAAGGACAACAAATGCTTCTAGAACAAGAAGCCAAACATCTAAGGATTCAAATCCTTCACCTTTAAAGAAAGGAAAGGTCAAGACATACAAGAGGAAAGATTCCACACCGAAGAGAGGGAAAAAAAAGAGAGGAAGGAAGCTCATTAGAACATGAGAGGATATTTAAGACACCAAGCAAGATGAAACTATAGAGGTAGAAAGTGTCAAGGTAAAAGATCTAGAATCTATGGATGGCATTTGTAAATCTATTACAAACTCAGGATCTATTATAGATTCTAATATTAGAAGATGTATGAAACTAGATCCAGAGGATACGAAAAAAGTTGAAGATGCCATTATAGTAAAAATGTACAAGTTTAAATATGTACCGATTTAGTTTGAAGGTAATAATGTACCAAGGGAATTATTAGACAGACTATACTCCAGATGGACATTTTCATTAAAGAATGAGAAGGAGATAAGAGAAAGAGTACTTGTTACTCTCATGCCACCTGAATGAAAGAAGGTATAAATAGATGAGATGATGGAGAAATACAAAAAGGAGTTCTCACCGAACTTGAGAGCATACAAATTTATTGAAGGAAATCTTATAGAGCTTGAACAGGATAGCCATAAGAAATGGTGTAAGAATATAAGAAGACCTATTGAGGAGGAAATCCCTAACAAAGACCTACAACAACAAGATGTTGATAAGGAAACTCAAGATGACACATCTATTGAGTTAGACAAGGAAGAAGATGACACAACCCTAAACAAGAATGCAGATGTTGCAGATGAATCATGGCCAAACACCACAAATGACAACATTGTGGATACTAATATCATTTACATTACCGATGACCCAGCAGAGGAAGTTAATAAAGATGAAGATGCCACTGTTGCAAAGGAAACAATTGATGAGCAAGAAATAACAACTGGTATTGCACAAGTAAACATTCTAGGCAACATGCCAATATTGATACAAGCTATCAATATTCTGCAGGAATCAAACAAGTCACCTTAAAAGGATATTCCCAATGATGCAGGGGAAGAGGAAAAGAAAGACAACACCGATGGTCAGAAAGACATTGGAGCCACTCAAAATGTAACCAATACTGATAAGGTTACTGGAGGAGATTCAAAACAACAAGATGCAGACACCACAGAGAAGAATGCAGGCACAAAGAATGATGAAGCTAAGAACACTGATGAAGGAGATAAATCAAAAGATGGCACTACTGAGGAAACTGACAAAGGTGATACTGACAATGTAAAGGTGAATGTGGAGACGTCTAAAGACACCTAAAAAGCTAAAATTGATGCTCAGCAAGAAAAAGAAGCACAACAGGTCACCTCATCAAGCACAACTGAGAAAGTTGAGAAATTGGCAATGGTACTACACTCAAGTGATTTACAAAAGAAGAAGAAGAAATCAAAGAAGAATAAGTTGGAAGTCACCTTGGATGAACTTATTGAAATACCAAAATGTGACCCAACTACACTTGATTTTGAAGCATTACAAGAAAATGGTGAAATATGCCAAAGGAAGGCATTATAGGAGAAGCTGAAGAAACAACAAAGAGACTCCATGGTACTAGAGACAACTAGGGACATCTTGCACTAGATTGTACCCGATGTTGATATTGATCAAACCAAGCTAATTCTTGATCAATTAGCCACTCTCAGTGATGCAATAACAACTCAAAATATTGATGCAAAAAAGGAAATTAAGGAGAGAGAAAAGAAGAGGTTCATCAGAAGCTCATTGAGAACATCAGCCAAGAATTTGGGGTTAATAAGGTAAAGATATCAAAATTCATCACTGAATCAGATCCAATAATAACTGAAGCTATAACCTTAATTCAACAACTAATCACAATAGACAAGTTCATTAAAGAGAATAGTGACAATATAGAAAAGCTGGATACAGATCTAGCTAACAGTGCTAGTAGCTTAACCACTGATGGAGACAATGGAGTTAAATTGCATAATGAGAAAATCATAGAGATAAAAAGGTTATGGAAGGAACTGTGGGAAGTAGAGACACATTTCAGGGAAGAAGTAACCAAGCTCCAAGATCAACTTCTACCAAACCTTACACTGCTCCAATAGCACATCACTTCAACACGACAATTGATAGCAACTCCCGAGATGTCTGTAGCTGACAACATCAATGACATGCACTCAAAGATCACACTCAAGCACATGGCTCTAGAGAACCTAAAATAAAAATGGGAGAAAATTATGGAAGACATGAAGTCTTCGCACTCCCAAATTTTTGATAAGCTCTAAGGTATTGACCTTTGCCCTTAATATCAAAAAAAGGGGAAAATGATATGAGTACAAAAAAAAGGGAAAATGAGATGTATTCATTCATTCATTTAGATGGGAAAAAGAAAGATATGTATATGTATATTCATAGGGGAAAATTATACATATAGATTGAAAATGATATGTATAAGGAAAGATATCATATGTACATATATACCAACATATACATAGGGGGAGTCATTAAATGACTAAGGATCATATATGTTGTATATACTTAACATTTTGTTAGTATTTTGAACATATCAGTTTTTGATACTAATGTAAAAGGGGGAGATTGATGACATTAATTTTCCATTAGTATGCAAACAACACTTTCGGTAAGCATACACCGAAAGAAAGAACAAAGAGAAAACCAAAAATCAGATATAAAGAAGATCACCGAAATAACTAAGTACAAAGAGAACCGACGACACAACTTTGTGTGTACACTGAAATTATAAAGTAGAAAAATAAATAGGAACCCAACAAAGGAACCCGACATGAAAGATAAAGTGCAAACCAATGAGATAGTTAAAGAGAAACTAACAGAACAAAACTGAAAGAATATCAAGCATAACCGACTGTCAGGAACCAAGAGGCAGTTGCAGCCCGCAAAAAGTGGATCTGACCTCCACGTCAGATAAAGGAAGTTTATTATATTGATAGAATATTGATTTGTTTTAAATTCATTTTATTTAGGGAAAAGAAACATGAATATAAGTTCTTTAATCAGTCTAACTAATTTAAAGCACATAGACTAGGAGATCTAGGTACAAGTTGTAAACCTGATCTTAGAGTTAACATTATTTTTCTAAAAACTTGATGATGTCAATCCATCTTATAAATAAATGATGCAATCATTAATTATGAAGAATGTAAATAGAGAGTAGAAGATAGATGAAGTCAACATTCACATCGATGGATCAGATTGAAAGTTTCAAGAACCAGAATAGAAAAAGGTGAATTTGGTTAGCAAGAATCAAGAATAGAGGCTACTGAGAATCAGAGGTATTACTCACTCACACTAGGTGATAATATTTTTCATGTAAACTAAATTGGATCTGTATCAGCAATAGGAGATTGCATTTACTAGTTCAATTTGTAATTTTCTATCATTCTAACAAGTGGAGAAAAGTGTAAAAATCCTTTCAAGGAAGGTGGATTTAACAGTCCAACTACAAATATCTTAACCGAGTGCACACTCAACAATGTTGTGAAAGCTCCTAAAAGAGTAGAATTTAACAGGTCTCCATCGATACTCTTAACATGGTAGATCATTAGAAGTGATCAAATTGTAAGCCTTAATCGACCCCTTCCAATTTGCAGATAGTGAAGATCTTGTGGGTATCATCCCCACCGCAGTTTTTACTTCTTAACAAGAGTTTTCTGCGATATCATATCTTATGTTATGTGTCAATTAATTTCATGAATACTTCCATGAATGTTCACATGTATGTTAATTTTATGAATTTATATAAATCACATCAAGATAGTATAGATCAGATTGAATGGATATACAATTGATTACAAAGGTTAATTGATTAATGTATATAAATTTTTTAGAGGTACTGATTCACCCCTCCCCTCTCAGTACACACTTCCCATTAATTCCAACATGAGTCACTTCTAAGGATACAATAGAATTTTGGATATCCATGGGAAATTATTGAAGGGATGATGATGGATCATTTTTAATAGGCATTGAAGAAAATAAAAGCTTGGGGTCTAAGATCTTTGAAGCTTGGAAGAAAATTCCACATGATGTAAATTATCTTGGAATTCTTTTAGAGGCAGCCTTGAAGGTAAAATTATTCAACATGGAAATTATCATCATTATGCTCATTGTTTGACTAGTTTTTCTTCTTTAGGGGATGGAGGAACAGCGGAAGAATTATAGGTTGTATGAGAACCATTACTAGGCACAGGTTCATGAGTTAGATCTTTCTTGAGAATAATATATTGCTCTTCATTAGATGATTCATTAGGATTTTTAATTTCTATTATATCATCATCTATGAGATCTTGAATTTTATTCTTCAACTCCATGCAATCTGAACTTTCATGTTCATTATGTCTATGATATGCACAATAGTTGATAAAAAATAAAAATTCACATGAAGTGATTTGAGGTAACGTGATGAGATTGTTTTCAAGGATTTCTTACAAAGATGATTTATAAGATTGTTTGAAAGGATTAAATTATCTATCTAATGGACATTTAAATTCATTTGTGTTTGAGAAAGAGATGTTGGATTCAAGATCATGGTATTATGATTTGTTGTTGTCATATGATTGATAGACAAGACTCTCAACGAAATTTGATGTAAGTTCCTCTTCATTCTCTTGATCAAATATAGGATGGTCATGAAGTTGTTCTTGATCAAATATGGGGTTTTTAGGAAGTTATTCCTGATCAAAGATAGGATTATCATGCTTAAAGGCCTCTTTGTTGGAAGATAAGGGAAGCATGTTTAGATCATGATTGAATAGAAAAGGACAAATTACTATTAATGACTACTCTTTGGATGATATATCCTTTTCTTCCTTTAGGTCTTGGATTTGTAATTGAAAAGATTGAAATTTCTTTGTGAGTCTAGACCATTCACTCTCAGTAATGTTATGATTGCCTTGATGTGTTAGATTTGTTGGTGATTGAATTTTATGTGAGATTTCTCTTTGAGGAGTTTCACCTTTCAATGTGACCTTGTTTTTAACTGATTTAAAGTGATAATATATTTTCCTTGTTGTGGGAATTAAAGTAAGTCTTAAATTACATCTTGAATCAAAGGTTTTCTCAATAGTCAATTTTTTTGCTAGAGATCTTGATTGTGTCTACTATAAACAAGTGACATGATAATATTCTAATGTTGATTTGATCAAATGAAAGTGTTTCCTAATGATGAAGCCTAATAGAGTAAAATATTTCTATATGATGAAGAATTTTGATGGATCCTGATATTGTTGGTTCTAGGAAAAGGACATGCAATCCTTGTTGACAAAATTTTCAAAACTCAACAAAGAAGAGTAGTCTGTAGACAGTTCTCTGAATTAATAATATTAAGACTACTAACTCAACTTATATTGAATCATTTCTTAGATGATGGCTAATAAAATTTAGTATGATTAGATATGGTTTATGTAGGGGTATTATGTGTGTAGGAACAACATAGTTGTGACAAGATCCAGTGATCTTTATACTACTTGGAAATGATGAAGATTGGTATCTACCAAAAAAAGCTACCTGATACTCTCTATAAAAGAGCTACTAACCTATGTAATGTAATATCAATTAAGTCAATATGACTAAGGGTATGCCCTGAAAATTCTATACCTAATGTAAATGAAGGTATGCCTTCATATGTTTATGTAAATCAGGGAATGCCCTCATAATTACTTCTATGTACTTTTATGATCTGGACCTTGGTCCCGGGCAAGACTGGAGGTTTTCTTCTCCATTATTTCCTACCAGTGCCCGCAATGAATGGAGAAATCTGTATCTATTTTAAAAAATTAATAAAATATAATGGCTTTGGCCTTTTACCGATAAAAAAAAACAAATATCAAAACTCAAGGATTTGGATGTTGGACACTACTTTTTATTTTATGTGAGTTGGTTTGGAATTGTATGAAAGATTAACTTGTTTAGAATAACACCAATGGAAGATTTTATTAAAAGAACATGTTTCTATTTAGAAAAACTTGAATTCAAAAAGTGTACTCAAAAGAAAACTAACAACCACACTTAAGCACTCAATCTTAGCCAAATTAAAACAACTATAATAATCTGGTTTATGTTCTTTTTTTAATGTTTACACAAGTATTGATACAAATAAATCAAATTAGAAAAACTACCTAAGGAAAATTTTGGCTGTAATGGATAACGAGGCAAGATTTATATTTAACCAGGATTTATTTAGGATTGTGTTCAAAAGCATCTTATGAATACATTACAAGGCCTCATGGTAGCGTAAATGCTATTTAGGTCCTACAAACCACTAGAGGAGACCAAGCATAAGATATTGTTGTTAGAGTAATTTAGCAATTGCTCTTTAGTGGCTGTGGTTATTCTTCCAGATTCTGCTCCAGGTTTCTACACCTCCGAGATATGCAGTTTATGCCCTCTGGTGGTGTGCTTGGTTCTTCAGGTCCGGGGATCTCTTCCTCTGGTTTATTTG